>PVIR01001509.1:0-66208 GCA_004026965.1 Petromus typicus | reverse complement strand
AAATATGTGCTTTTAATATAACTTCCTTTTTTAGTTTCCCTGAAGAAGTCTGAAAAGTGTTCAAAATATTTAAAATATTCAGATAAATGTTAGCTTTACAACATACATATCTCAAATATAAGCAAATCTCTGTAGATTTTTTTTTCTTTCAACATTTAAAAAAAAGTTTAAAAATTGTATTGGTACGTGTTTGTAAATTATGCAGTTTGCAGTCATCTTGAGGAGTGGTTACATGTACATACCACAACTTATTTCTCTTTTTTTATGTCCTTCCCCTTTCCTCCTCCACCTTCCCTTCTTCAGTTCTACTATTTTTTATTCTTACTGGTTTTACTGACCTTTGCTCATATTAGAATATATAATATTTACAACATTAATTGAGGTTATTAGGTTCCTATACATGACATATCTTCTGTTTAATTCTCCCTGCCTCTTTACTCTTTGTGCTTTTCCCCTTAGACTATTTCCATATTTCGATCCATTTCCTTGTCCAGTTCTACTTATTCTTTGTTATTTTCTTGTAGTTTGCTTCATTCAAATGACAGCTATCATACAATATTTAAACTTGTGTGTCTGATTTATTTCATTCAACATTGTAACACTAAGAATTAAAAAATATATGCTAAAAAGCTTACAAATTGGAATCTTGGCATTGTATTAGTGCTCTCTGTTACTCCTGAGTGACAAGTCACATTTTGTTCTTCACTTCTTACCTCTTTTGTGATCTAGATTTCTTCTTGCTTTTGTTGCCTTCAGTTAATTTTTTCAAATTTGGGTAACCCTGATAAATGTTGTTTAATTTCTATATTTCCTTTCTTTGTATTCTGTTCTATCAGTTGTACTTTTCTCCAGTCCTGAACATTTGTATCCCTTACTCATTGATCCATTGTAGAAATTAAATTATGGTCTTGGGTTATAGGAATTAAATTAATTGCTTTATTTCATCTATATTTGCCTCAAAATTAATTCTAAATTCTGATAAAAGATTTGATTGGTAAAATGTTTAAGGTTGAATAATAGAATTTAAAATTTTTCCTTTTTTTTAAATTAAAGAAACTTGGAGAAGATGAAGAGGAGCTCTCTGAATTACAACTTCGTCTTTTGGCTCTTCAATCAGCCAGTAAAAAATGGCAACAAAAAGAACAACAAGTGATGAAAGAAAGCAAAGAAAAGTTGACTAAGACAAAAACTGTCCAGCAAAAAGTTAAAACCAGTACAAAAACACATTCAGCCAAAAAAGTTAGCGCTACAGGTGATTATTTTTACTAATTATTTTAATTCAATCCATGTGTCATTATAGTTGAAAAAATTTAATTCAGTAAATTTTGAGTTTGAGGAATTAGTGTCCTGAAATGGGGGACAGTCCTATATAAAAAGAATTTAAAAGGTGCAATGAGTCAGAGATAATGAAACTTACTTTTGAAGCTCTTTTAGGTCTTAGAGAGTCTTAACTGTGTACAAATGAATGTTTCTGTATTTTTCATTTAAAGCTAAACAAGCGTTGAGGAAGCAGCAAACAAAGGCATGGAAGAAATTACAGCAACAAAAAGAACAGGAAAGACAGAAAGAAGAGGACCAGCGGAAACAAGCTGAAGAAGAAGAGAGGAGAAAAAGGGAAGAAGAAATCAGAAAAATTCGTGATCTGTCAAATCAAGAAGAACAGTACAATCGGTTCATGAAGTTGGTTGGCGGAAAGAGGAGGTCAAGAAGTAAAGTAAGAAATGTGAAACTGTAAAATCAAAACGTTACTCAAATTTAAGTGTCTTTATACTCTTATAGATTGACTCAGCTAAGAAAAAACTATAAATATTTTATATTTGACAGAGCTTCTTATGTAAATAACTGTTGGGAGAAAAAAAATAAGGTATAGGGCCAGGGATATAGCTCAGTAGCACAGTACCTGCCTGGCTAGCATGAGGAAAGGAAAAAAAGTATAAGGTACCAAAGGGAAAAAAAAAAGTATAATTGAGAATGAATTTTACATATATACAGAAACTATAAGAAGTTAAAGAAGTTAAAATTTTGGTTAGCAAAGACTATTTTAGCATCTTGGCCATTTTATTTTATTTATTTATTTATTTATTTATTTATTTATTTATTTATGTATTGAGACAGTCTTGCTTTGTAGTTCAGGCTGGCCCTGAGCTCAGCCTCAAACTCACATCACAGCAATCCTGTAAAAGAAGTTAAAATTTTGGTTAGCAAAGACTATTTTAGCATCTTGGCCATTTTATTTTATTTATTTATTTATTTATTTATTGAGACGGTCTTGCTTTGTAGTTCAAGCTGGCTCTGAGCTCAGCCTCAAACTCACATCACAGCAATCCTGTCTCTGCCTCCCAAGTGCTGGGATTACTGGTGTGAGACACTGTGGTGTTTGGTGATTGTTGCTGGGCGTGAGTCTCCATGCCCAATATGGTATGTGGTTACTGGGAGATCAAACCGGGCCCTTGCGCTTGCAAGACAGGCACCGGAACCACTGAGCTAATCCCCGGCCCCTTTGGTCACTTTATATGTAGAAAAAAGTTAAGATTACCAATTTATGATAAGGATTAGTTTGTTTCTTAAGTACAGAAATTGTTTCTTTCTTTCTTTATTTGAGACAGGGTCTTGCTATGTAGTTCAGTGTAGCCTTGAATTTGTGACAGTCTTCCTGCCTCAGCTTGTCTAGTGCTGAGATTACAGGTGTGTGCCACCACCCCCAGCTAGTTTTTCATTAGTTAGTAATGAAGAACAATAAATGTGCTGTAATTGTTCAGGACTATCTTTAGTAATATTAAATTATCCTGTGGTAATTCAGTATTTAGTCATCAGACATTCATTGAATGTGATTATGTAGGTCTTAGTGACAGTCATTGACTTTTTTAGGTAGTGTCAGTCAGCTGGGAATTTAGTATTAACCTAGTACTATTAGCGACTGTTTCAGAAAATTGAACTTCAGATATACTGATATGAATGTGCTAATGAAAATTAGAGGAGTAGTAAAAAGTAATAGTTCTTTATTTAGAAGGAGTCAAGAGTTAGGCTTGTTTAAGCAAGGAATATTATAAATATTCAGTTTGAAACTTTTAAAGATATTTTGAAGTCAAGTGTGGTGTCGTATCCTTATAATCCCAACACGCAGGACGGTGAAGCAGGAGTATCATTTTGAGCCAAGGCCAGCCTGGGCTACATAGCAAGACCCTGTCTCAAGACAAAACAACATAAAGCACTTTGATAGACACTTTTTCTAAGTGTTGTATAGTGTCTACATCGATCCTTTTATCTCCTTACAGATAGATTTTGCTAGTTTTTAATTATAAACTATTTCTGTACATAAAACATTATAAGAAAAACAGTTGCAGAAACATGGACTTGGAGTTTAAAATTTTCAGGTATTATTGCTTTGGCCATTAATTGTTTAAGAAAAGATTCTTGTATAATCTTGGTGACAAAACTAGTGTTTATTTCTGTGGATATTACAGAAACTATTGAAGAGCTTGGTATAATCTTATTTTATAGAAAAAAAGCTAATTATAGAGAAATGGTTTAGTTAGCAATGGAGTATTTCAGCTTTATGAGATAGTCTTTGCTAGATTCATTTTCTGTTTGATGCTATATTTATAGAATGTCCACCACAGTGTACTTGTTATGTGCAATTTTTTTTTGGTATCAGGAATCAAACTCAGGACCTTGCAGTTTGTCATATAAATTGAATTTGCAGAATCTACTATGACCGGTCTAGCTGAATCATTATGATTTTTTGGTGGTAGTACCAAGGATTGAACTTAGGACCTTGTGCTTTCCAAGCAGGCACAGTGTCACTGAGCGGGCACATCCTTGGCCTTTATCATGATTTTTTTTTTTTTTTTTTTTGAGACAGAGTCTTGATTTGTAGTTCAGGCTGGCCTTGGCTAGCCTTGAACTCAACAATCCTCTTGCCTCTGCCTCCCGAGTGCTAGGATTATAGGTGTGAGCCACCATGCCCAGTACTGTTATATGTCGTTACCAGGGATTGAACTAGGGACCTTGTGTTTGCAAGTCAGGTGCTAGAACCACTGAGCTAAATCCCTAGTCCATTCATCATGATTTTTGATATTGTTTTCTAGAAAATAATTACCAGTTCTTTTATAATTTGTAGCCCAAGAAAAGCCTAAGACAGAAAATTCTTTGGTTCAACGCTAAGAAAAATTGTTTTATACTTTAGTCTTCAGATCCTGACCTGAGGCGATCCTTAGATAAGCAGCCTACTGATAGTGGAGGAGGAATTTATCAGTATGATAACTATGAAGAAGTTGCTATGGATACAGATAGTGAAACCAATTCTCCAGGTATGAGCCAATACTTGAAACATTTATATATTCACAATTATTAGAAAATGTTCATTAAAATTGAGAAAGAAATTCAGAATGAAGTGAGATTTGCTGATAAAACTTGTAAACATAGACATTTGGTGTTAATACTTAAGGAGCAATCCTGGAAATGTATAATATAAACTTATATTTCCAATTTTTTTTTCCTAGATAACCTTTAAATAAAAAAGCATTATTTAAACTTGGTGAACTGTATGGTCTGAAAAAGTAAAGATTGTGGAAATGATGAAAATACTGCTCTTTGAAACAACTCTGATCTTTATAGCTAGGTTTCTTTCTTGCTTTCATCAAAAAAAAAAAAAAAAAAGAATAAATGAAAATCTATTTTGCTTGTAGGCTTTGTTTCTCTTTCCAGTGGGAATTTAATATTAATCTAGTGCTATTAGTTACTGTTTCAGGAAATTGAGTATGTATGCTTTTGGAAAATTACAACATACAACAAATCGAGTATGTATGCATTTGTACTTTGTATGCATTTGGAAATGGAGAGTGGTACTAGATACACCCCTGGAAAGGCTGGTTAGAACTGATAAGGTTGTATTTTAATTAGTTGGTATGGTATAGAATCTGCTATCTTTGATCATCAGAGACTTGGCTTTTGATGATATTCACAGGTGACTGACTATGGAGGACTTGTTCTTTCAGTAATTTAAAATATGGATCTGAGGCACATAACAGTGAACTTGGCATTTGAGAAAGTAAAGTATTTGAAAGATTTCATGATCAGTACGTTTCTTGCTGTGGTCACATTCTGAAACCAAATCAAAACTAAAATCCTACTTCTGTGTGTCTAGACTAGAAAAAAGCAAAATACATATGATTTGGGTAGTATTTACCAAAAGTGCTTATTTTCAGATTGTTTTAGGGTAATACTTGATAATCTTGTGTTTTCATTTCATGATTTTACTGATTACTGTGGTCAGTAATCAGTTACTTTCAGGTGGTTAGAGATGTTTCATTGTGATTCCCAAGTATTGTCAATACTATTAGTACGCTGCTTTTAAAATAATTTTTTAAAAATTGGAGAAGACCTATTCTCAGCTGTTTTTTTTTACCATATTAGCCACAGATATTTATTTTATATAAGTAAAATGGTGTTAATGTCAGGTCAGCCCCTTCTAAGGCATGTGAATATGTCTGTGTTAACTTCTAAGATAACTGGGATACTGAAGAAATGTTAAATTAGTTTAAAACATGAAAAAAATGAGTATTCTATTGGTTAAATATCTAGTTCCTTTTGCTTTCTATATAGATTGTATAATCCATGTTTTCACTTTCCTTTGCTTCTTATGAAGGGAAAGGTGAAATCACAGTATCACTTTTAATGGGAAGAGGACCCATGGAGATTTCAAAATTTGATCAGAGATTGATAAATTCTAATTTGCACTCTCTGGAAGTGTATTTGTATTTTTTAAAACAAATCATAGATTTATTGTGTTCCATTTGAATTGTTTGTATTATTAAACTCTTACCTCCATTATTTTTTCATTTGTATTTGTTTTTACAGCACCTTCTCCAGTGCAGCCACCATTCTTTTCTGAATGTTCACTGGGGTATTTTTCTCCAGCAACATCTATTTCTTTGCCTCCACCACCTCAGGTTTCTGTAAGTGAGATTGGAAATATTGTCTGAGAAATTTTGGTAATTATGTCTTCTCTAATTTGTTTTGAAAAACTGGCATCTAATTAATGCATGGTTAGGTTTGAAGAGTGGTAAGTTGATTGTTTATGGTCAGGCTAATTCAGTGAAATTTTTATTTCTCATCGTTCATTTTTAATTTCATGTTCACTTTCTCTGATTACCTAGGGTTTCCTTTTTTTCTTCTTTTTGCTTTTCAGCTAGTAGCCACTTAGAATTTGCTCCAAGGCAAAATAAAAATTATCTACTGTTTTGGCCTTTTTGGAAAATTGAGAGAGCAACAAGATACTTCAAAAAAATCTCTTCATTCTCTTGTGCAGACAAATGCAGATACTTTTAACTTAAACTCAGCCAGAAAAAAGTCATTGCTTATGGTTGTTAATTCCTTTTACCATCAGTCTGTTAAAAGAACTATCAGTCTCATTAAATACACACATATGTATGCAAGCATGCATGCAAGAAAAGCAGGAAATGGGAAATCACAAAGTATGAATATCTTCTAATAAATAAGAGGGATTCTTTCCATTTCACATTTCCTAGCTAGATAACCGGTTTCTGTCGTACAGTAAAAGGAATATTAGAACAGAGAGTGGAAGAGAAAATTTTTTTTGTTTCTTTGAAATTGTTTTTGAGGGGAGTTGGGAAATAGAAGAGCTAAATGCTGGGAGAGTTGCTATAACACCTTTGCAGCAAAAATGTGTAAAACTAGTTTTCTTTATAGATAATCTCCAAAATGTCATTCTATATGTATTTAGTTAGTACCTTCTTGCCATTATGGTATGTGGGATTATTCTTCCCAGAATCATTATGATACCCAGTTTTAATGTTCAGTTTTTTAGTTTACATTTTTAATTTAAATATATGATTTTTGTGTTAGTCTTTATACTTTTTTTAAAATATAGGAATTCTGATTCCTGTATCTCCTAAAATGTTTAATGGAGATTAGAATCACAGTAGAGAAGTTTGTATCATTACCTTGAGATTTATAAATGTTTCAAAAAAATTTTTTTAATGTAAAAGTAGTACATTTTTATGATTGAATGTTGAATTCTGAGCTTGTTTTTAGAATATACAGTATACTTAATTCAGTATATTTTCAGTTAAAATAATAACCTAAAGTTTACTTTTTCATTTATTGCTTTGGAGACAAACATTTGGAATTGATAACGTTGTAATTATGTCTTCATTTTTAAAATATAGTCCCTACCACCTTTGAGCCAGCCGTATGTGGAAGGCTTGTGTGTTTCTCTTGAACCTCTACCTCCTCTGCCACCTTTGCCGCCTCTCCCACCTGAGGATCCAGAGCAACCTCCAAAACCACCTTTTGCAGATGAGGAAGAGGAGGAAGAAATGCTGCTTAGAGAAGAGCTACTTAAATCTCTAGCAAATAAAAGAGCTTTTAAACCAGAGGTAATTTAGGGGTTTGAACCTCTAGGTGGTGCCCTTAAGCTTTATTTTAGATAGTCCTATTTTTTTTTTTCCTGGTTATTAGGGGGATACTGGGCTTTTGAATAAAGTATAGGTGAGTGTAATAACAATTTGCTTAAAAGTTTTTAAAGGTAATAGAAATTTCTTTTCATTTGGAGTGTTTCATATCTGTCTTATTTAGGAAACATCCAGTAACAGTGATCCACCTTCACCTCCAGTTCTGAACAATTCACAGCCTGTGCCAAGAAGCAATCTATCAATAGTCAGTATTAATACAGTATCTCAGCCCAGGATACAGAATCCAAAATTTCACCGAGGACCTCGTCTTCCACGAACTGTGATCTCGGTAAAAAACAAAGACAAAATTTACAAATGCATTTATGCATGAATACAAATCTTAAATTTACCAGTGAAGGGAGAGCAGCATCTTTACTTTAAAATTGGTGGAATTTGGTGATAACGTTTGGGAAAGTTTTGTAATCAGAGTGGTATACTTTCCTTGGCCATTTCCTCAACCTTTTTCTGCAGAATTGGTCTGTTTAAATTTTGTGTCTTTCCTAGACTCATTTTTAACAAGTTGTATATTTTTATTTCTCTCATTTTTAAAATACTTTGTTCATACTTTTCAACTAATGATTATTTAATAATGGAAAAATTTACAATGTATATTAAGTTGACTGAAATGACAGTTTATTTTACCTTATTTCCTGATAGTTTTAAAGAAAAGTAAATGTAGCAAAGTCAAATTGAAATCTTTTGTTTAGTACTACAGCTTTAGCTGTTTACACTCTGTGTAATCAAAAAGACTACAGGTGGATTAATATTATGTACAGTTATTAATACAATTTTTATTGATTTTAAAATTACATTAATTGGCATTATGGCACTTTGTAGAATGTAAATAATGTTTTGTATTATAGGTGTATAACCAGTATTGGTAGACTGGGATAGAATCAGTTATGTACTACAACCAGAATGAGTTTTAGACTATCTTGTTGAACTTCATTATTTTTATATATAAAATTCAAAGAAGTTAAATGATATGTTCAAGGTCATACATCCATTTGTTGTAGAGCAAGGAAAAGAATAGACATCTGTTTGTTGTCAAGAGTAACAAATATATTGCTTTCATAGCTTCCAAAGCATAAGTCAGTGGTTGTAACACTAAATGATTCGGATGACAGTGAATCTGATGGAGAGGCTTCCAAGTCAACTAACAGTGTTTTTGGTGGATTAGAATCCATGATTAAAGAAGCAAGACGAACTGCTGAGGTAAGTGCCATGATAAAAAATGAGCAAGAAGGTCATCTGTTGAAACTCATTGAAGTTTATTTTTTCCTGAGTGTTAGACCTTAAAGATTTAATACAATGATTTTTGAAAAAATTTGTGTGCTATTAGCGCTTCATATAATGAGCTCTGTGTAAATACAGATTTTTTTTAAAATTAAGAATCCCTCAAGACATACCCACACAAATACCTCTGCCACATGATACCGTGTGCTGTCTTGGGATTCTGGAGGCAGTGAAGCTGCCGAAATGACACAGCCGATGGGGTCACTTTTTAGAGCCTTTACCCTGCTGTTTGGACTTTTAACCTCCCAAATGGGATGCTCCCAAACTAAATAAACTTTAAAAAATTTTTTTTAAAAAAAATCTTCTTCGTGTTTTTGGTTAACTAGTCCTTATTCAAAATAATGAAATTGAATGATTGTCCCATATACTAAGGAAACGTGTTTTAGAATTGTATTGCCATTCAGAACATTTGTATTAAAGTGCACTACAGATTTTAATTTTTATTTTTATTTTTTTCTCTTATAACATTGTTTAGATAATGGTTTAGTTCAGTGATTTTTTTTTTTCAAACTATTCTCGATTACTTGGGTTTTACAATTAATTGGTGGTTAATTATTAGCATGTTCTAAACAAAATAAATGCTGGTAATATTTCTCATGTATTAGTATATTCCGGGTTGTAACACAAAATATAAATCCTACTGTGGACTTTTGAAAGCTATTGATCTGTTAATTTCTAAATTCACTTTAGCAAGCTTCAAAACCAAAAATACCTCCAAAATCTGAGAAAGAAAATGATCCTTTACGAACACCTGAAGCTTTGCCTGAAGAAAAGAAGATTGAATATAGATTACTAAAGGAAGAGATTGCCAAGTAAGCGGCACTTTATATAATTTGTTTTAAAAGTAGGTGGTGCTTACCATACTTCCTTTTGTCTATATAAAGTTCACTGACATTGGGACATGAGTGATGATAAATTTTAACCTAGATGTAGAATTGATGTTTTTATAACACAGAAGGCGGAGCCACATGATCATCTTAAATACATAGAGGCAAGGAGATCTACCTAGTTTAAGAAAAGATAAAAGTACTGGAAAGGAAGGATTATACTGTCTATTTGGAATACCAAATTAGTTCCTTTGTGTGTGTCATTATAATTAGTGTGGTTAATACTTTATGAATTAATTTTTTGATATAAGGCATCTTTCTCTATTATTTTAGTCGAGAGAAACAGCGTTTGATTAAATCAGATCAGCTAAAGACAAGTTCATCATCCCCAGCCAACTCTGATATGGAAATTGATGGGATTAGTAGAATAGCAGTGGTTACTAAGCAGGTTACAGATGCAGAAGCAAGACTTAAAAAACACAGGTGAGCCTCATTATCTGACTAAATCCTCAGGTAACTAAGTGTTCCTCGATAGAGGTATAGTATATATTTTTGTAGTACTGCATATATCACTGATAAGCATCCTATAGAATTACACATTCTCATAGTTAAAACTATAAAGGTATATTATTTTGTTGAGTTAAATATTTACATAAAGTACTAGAATTCATATTTAAATAAAACACAAAGCCTTCAAAGGAAAGATGTTCCCTTCAGATTTATACCTGGCTTATTAATGCTAAAAACAGTTACAAACCTCCTCTTGGAATTTTCTTTTAATCATCTGCCTTGTTTTTAAAAATACCTTAATTGAAAGTATATCTTTATTGTTAAAGACAGGCTTGATTGCTGGAAATTGTCATTGCTTAATCTGAAAAATAAAACACATAGTCAATTTACAGTGTTATGAAGCATGAATATTAAGTTGTCATATGCCACTTATGTGTTTTGTGAAATTGCTGTACTGCTAAACTGATTTTTGAAACTACTGAGAATTATATGTAAGACCTGACAGGATGAATATGTTAAGGATAGAACTTATTGAAATTCATTAACATGTATTTGATACCAATAACTTTATCTCATTTTGAGTGTACAATCTTTCCTTGTCAACCACCATCAAATCATTAGATGATAAAAAGAAAAATTATTTTAGTTATCCTCTATTATTCTAAAGTTTGTTCTAGTAGTCTTTTAGGTTTACAAATATAAAAGGGTGGTTCTGTGCAGGTAGGACTTTATAGAACCTAACTAAGCAATTCTTGAACTTTAGGATGAAGAAAATGATGAGACTCATGAATTAACTTTTAATGTTGAAAAAAGTTAATGATATTTAAACAATTTAATAATTTTAAACAAGCTTCAAAAATTCATCTACACTTAAGAAAAAGGAGTAGAAATTTATAGCTTCATTTCCAACATTACAGCCACCGTAGTGTTCTTTTTTCTGAAATCATGAAAAAGAGTGCAGTTCAGGATGATTTTATGAGGAAACAAATCACGAGGTAGTTACTACTTGGTGTTACGTAGAATGATAAATGTTCTTCTTTCCATTTTGAACAAGATATTAGATACAAAATATTCAGAACAAAAAATGCACTTTTAATTAGTCTTTATGAATGTGTTCTGCTTTGAATAATAATCTTGACTTAACTACCATATTTTATCTGAGGTATATCATCATATTATATACTAGTAAAAGGTGCTGCTAAACTGTGATAACGTTAAAAAGAAAAATGAAAAAATCTTTTATGACTTTAGTCTTTACCCCAGTCTTATCACATAGTCATTCTTTATGATTCATTCTATCAGTAATTGTGACTTAACTATAATTTGATATTTTTCTGGAAAGATGCTTCATTTTTAAGACCAACATATTTGGTAGTTTTAAAGACAAAAAACTTTTAAAATTTATTCATATGTAGAACTTTGTCTTTTTGCCTGGCTTCTGCTTCTTTATACCATACTTCTGTATATCTGCATGATTACTTAAAAATTAGATTCTTGGGCCAGGGATGTAGCTCAGTAGCACTATGCCTTCCTGGCAAGCACAAGGTCCTGAGTTTGATCCCCAGTACCACAAAAAAAGAAAAAAAAATTATATTTCTTTCTTTACTTCCTCCCCTTGCTTTGGATAAAATGAGTTCAAGCATTTATAAGTAAGTTATATGTGTTTAATTATATTTCTTAGATATCTGTGTGTATGCATTTGGATTATTATGTAAATAAGGCTAAATGTAGTAACTTTTTTTTTTTTAATCTTTATTGGTTCATTACATATACTCATCATGATTGCACTCCATAATGGGGATTTGTACCAGTATAAGACACAACTTAATTCTCATTTTTTTCCCATAGCCCTACCCACCCTGCTGCCCCCCCATATACATAAAATTTGTTTCCTTACTTTTTTGTTATAATCTCATTATTTTTCCCCCTTCACCCTATTTTACCTTGAGCATTTCTGCTTCACAATATATAAATGTAGTAACTTTCTCAGTCCTTGTTCACTCTCCTTACAGAGTATTCTCCCAACACAACATAGTACTATATAACATTTTCTGTTGTAATTCATATTATCTCAGGTTAAAATGAGTTTTATAAAAAGATCACACCCACTGTTGCTCTTGTCAAATAAAACTAAGTTTGAATATCTGTATGATTGATATAAAAATATACTTTTAGTTTTCATTTACATGATGGACAATGTGCCATGTGTCCTGTACTTTTACTCACCCCCAATTATGGACTGAACTCAGGGGTTCACATGTACTAGGCAAGTGCACTATCACGAGCAAAATCCCCAGGCCATAAATAAAATTCTTAAAAATGCACTATTTGAACAACATTTATTCTGATGGTATCAGTCTGATAGCTTAGAAAATATTAATGATAATTTTGTTATTTCCCACTTAGAATTCTCTTGATGAAAGATGAAACTGTTTTAAAGAATCTAATACAACAAGAAGCCAAAAAGAAAGAATCTGTTCGGAATGCTGAAACAAAAATTACAAAGCTTACTGAACAGCTTCAAGCAACTGAAAAAATTCTCAGCGTTAACAAAATATTTTTGAAGAAGCTTCAGGAGCAGGTAATGGTTCTTTTAAAAATTTAGAAATCATAGTCTTGTGATTACAATACATTTTTATAGGCCAAATTTTCTTTAAGACAAAAAAGTCGGGCTAAAGTCCTCAAAATGTATGTAATACAGCTTATCTTTGAGATGTAATATTGGAATATTTTTATTTTCGGTCAAATACCCTATGACTGCTATGAATAAGAATGAATGTCTTCTCTTAAGATTATCGTTTACATTCTCAGAAATGGTTTATATTTCAGATACACAGAGTTCAACAACGTGTTACAATTAAGAAAGCTTTGACTCTGAAATACGGAGAAGAGCTTGCTCGGGCAAAGGCAGTGGCCAGTAAAGAAATAGGAAAACGTAAATTGGAGCAAGATTGCCTCGGAGTAAGTTGGAGAAGTGCTTACGGAAAGCAAGTTCCTATAATACTTCTGAGGCTAAGAGATGTATACAGTAACTGAAACATTTTCTTGTAGATTCAGAGGGAAGAAGATTAAAGCTTTGTTTTTAAATGTCATCCACATTTTTGGATACTTACTTTTTATTTATTTTGTCTTGACTTTAGTTTTAGTAGGTTATAGATTAACGGAATTGGAGACAAGTTAAACTCTGCTTTATTCTTATTATTTAGTTTTGTACTGTTGGCATTCTACTATAGGGATACTAGTTATTGTACCAAGAATTGTTTATAAAATCATAGTAATACAAAATATTTATATAATTTTTCTCCCTCAGCCAAACAAAATGATGAGACTGGACAATTCTCCACTATCAAGTCCAAGAAAGCACTCAGCAGAGCTAATTGCTATGGAGAAAAGACGACTACAAAAGCTGGAATATGAATATGCCCTGAAAATTCAGAAATTAAAAGAAGCCCGAGCTCTTAAAGCAAAGGAACAACAAAATATGGCTCCAGTGGTAGAAGAGGAACCTGAATTTTCTTTACCTCAGCCATCACTTCATGATCTGACACAAGATAAATTAACCCTGGACACTGAAGAAAATGATGTTGATGATGAAATTTTGTCTGGTTCAAGTAGAGAACGAAGAAGATCCTTTTTAGAATCTAATGCTTTTACTAAACCTAATCTTAAGCACACAGATACACCTAACAAAGAATGCATAAACAAACTTAGTAAAAACACAGTAGAAAAGCCAGAACTTTTTCTAGGATTAAAAATTGGTGAATTGCAGAAATTATATTCAAAAGCTGACAGTTTAAAACAGTTAATCTTAAAAACCACCACAGGCATTACAGAAAAGATTTTGCATGGGAAAGTAAGTGAACATTTTATAACCTTTATGAAGTCTGGAGTTCTTCTTAGTCTTATTTACCTTATAAAATTCTTATAATTACACAGGAGATTTCTCTGGATGTGGATTTTGTTACAGCACAGAGTAAAACCACTGAAGTAAAGCCATGTCCATTTACACCCTACCACAGTCCTCTTCTCGTTTTTAAATCCTACAGGTATGAAACATTCAATAAAGCTTGATTTCAGGATACTAATATTTTTTCAGGTAATATTTTGCCTCAAATATTTGATGATGACTTGAAAAATAATGGAATTTTGCTTACTGAAAAGTGTTCTCTTAGGGGAAATAAAAATTTAAGTAGCTAGTTTTCGTACTCAAAGCATATACAGAAGGTGAGGCTTAGCTCATTAGTTGGGTTTATCACTTACCAAATTCTAATTTCTGGTGGTTGATTGAAATGAGAATTCTAGGCTTTTGTCTCAGGGATTTTGGGTAAAATAATTGAAGTCTTGTGAGATATTTTAATTTTGAGTTTTAAATTTTACTACTTTCAGTCTAAGGAATGCATTAGCCAACCTTCATGAAATTAATTTAGGCATGGAGATGATTAACTTTGTCCTGAGGATATCCTGAAATGTTTTCAGACTGCTCAAATTTGTGATACCATTAAATGGTTTAATGATAAAATTATGAAGCCCTTGAACATGCTATAGACTTTTTAAAAAAATTTTTATATTTATTGGTAACTTGTATGAGAAACATTAATATAGCCCTACTTATAGAATTCAGTGTTCTTTTATTTTCTATTTCAGATCTCTTAATGTTGCCAATGCAGAGTAGCTTATTCCTATTACATGATAGAGTTAATTTTGATATTGTTTGAATAGTAAGCTCAAAGCATAGTATTATTTATTTATTTATTTATTTAGAGTCAAGGTCTCCTTAGGTAGTTCAGACTGGCCTTGAACACACTAAATAGTCCAAGCTAGTCTCAAACTTGCAGTGATCTTCTGCCTTAGCCTTGCATGTGCTAGGATCCCAGGTATTCACAATAGCATCTGGCTAGAAATTTTAACTAAGAAAATTTAAATTTCTTTAGCTTTCTAGACACTGTTTATGGAGCATGATGTGCCTGTCTGTTCTCTTCTTAGATTTAGTCCTTACTATCGAACAAAGGAAAAACTTCCATTGAGCTCAGTATCATACAGTAATATGATCGAACCAGATCAGTGTTTTTGCCGTTTTGACTTAACAGGAACATGTAATGACGATGATTGTCAATGGTGAGTAGGTTTTTGTTGGAATATTTTATGATTTAAAAGATCTTGTTTAATTTTGATATGTACATGGCTTATCTTTTCATATTGTCATTTTATTTTAGGCAGCATTCACAAGACTATACACTTAGCCGGAAACAACTATTCCAGGACATTCTGTCATATAATCTGTCTTTGATTGGTTGTTCAGAGACAAGCACTGATGAAGAAATTGCTTCTGCAGCAGGTTTTTAAAGATTTTTTATTCTTTCTCAAGAAAATTTGAATTTTGATCATTTAAAACATATTTATATGTAAATAAGTTTAAATACCTATAGTAATTATTTTGATATATATATAAATTTAAATATCTATAATTAGAATAATTCAGTAAATTCACTAATGACTTATTTAGATCTGCTTTCAGGTATAGCAACTAACTACTTTAAATTTTAAAATTCACTTTCTCAGTCACTGTAGCCATTTCAAGTGCTCATTAGCCATATATGGGAAATAGATACCAGTAGGACAGCAGAGATTTCAAAACTGCAGAAAGTTCTTTGGACAGAGTTCATATAAATAGTTCAGTTTATTTCGAAGAAAATATCTAATGATGAATGGTTTTCACGTAGACTTTTATCATTTTCAAAATTAGAAAAGACTGGAATTTAAGATCAGTATAGTTTCATATTGTATAATGAAGTGGAAGAAGACTTTATATACTTTGACATTGTAGGAAGTATAGGTTCTTGTCATACACTGTGAGAAAGTATTGTTTTTCTTTAGATTTTTTTGCCGAATAATGAATCTTAACAGGTCTTTGGAAGAGAACACGAAGTTTAGATCATAACTTAAGAGTGATTGACAAGTTACTGAATCTGTTTTATCTTCTCAGTGTAGAGCTTCAACTTTTATGTAATTAGTTAACTTCTAAGTTTTTTTTTAAATTTAATTTACGTATATGATGTGGTAAAATTTGTTATAGTAGTTAATGTAATGTAAGTCTTGAAGGCCACAGGCATTATTAACTAATACCATTACTGTTTCCGTAAATGTTAAGCTATTCTTTGTATTGTACTCTTTAATTAGTGTAGTGCATGGTGAGTGTTGTTGAAGATAACATTCCTTTTATTTCAGAAAAATATGTTGAGAAACTTTTTGGAGTAAACAAAGATCGAATGTCAGTGGACCAGATGTCTGTTCTCCTGGTTAGCAATATCAATGAAAGTAGAAGTCATAGTAAGTATATATATGTGTATATGTGCTCGTATCTAAACAAGGACATTCATGTGATGCAGGGAATTCACCCATGGACTTTGTGCTTGCTAGGCAAAAATCTTGAACCAGATGTGGTGACTCACACCTGTAACTTAGCATTTGGGAGCCTGAGACAGGATTGCAGTGAGTTCAAGGCCAGTTTGAGCTACATAGTGAGTTCAAGGCCAGCCTGAACTACATAGTGAGAACCTGTCTCAAAAACAAAAATGATCTTTTAGTTTTCCTATGACAGCAGATTTTAGCATTCTGTTCTATAATCTGAAGATTATTTGTGAGAAACATGATAGAATAAATGTGTTTCCCTACTATTAAAGAGAACCTTCAAAACAGTAAGCCGCTAGGGGCTGGGGAGTTAGCTCAGTGGTTCTGGCGCCTGTCTTGCAAGCGCAAGGGCCTGGGTTCTATTCTCCGGTAACCACATACAATACTGGGTGTGGAGACTCACGCCCAGCAGCAACCAGTACCACATACCACAGTGCCGGGGCATGGTGGCTCCTGCCTGTAATCCCAGCACTCGGGAGGCAGAGGCAGGAGGATTACTGTGATGTGAGTTTGAGGCTGCGCTCGGGTCCAGCCTAACTACAAAGTAAGACCCTGTCTCAAAAAACCTAAAAAAAAAAAAAATAATAATAATAAGCCACTAACAGTCTTTTTCTACTTAGCACCTCCATTTACAACCTACAAAGATAAAAGAAAATGGAAGCCAAAGTTATGGAGAAAACCTGTTTCAGAGAACAGCTTTAGTAGTGATGATGAACAGTCTACAGGACCAATTAAATATGGTAAGATGTTAGGTAATTTAAGACTCAAGTATTTAATTGTGATGTTCTTAGTCTAAATACTAATTCCTTGGCTTATCTCTTAGCCTAGTTTAAAATTAAAGATTTTTTTTTCTTAAAAGTGATGTCTTTGGTAATTACAGTATAGTTCTTCATTGTGCAGGATTGTTCCTGACGTTATAGGATGTTTTGCGTTCATGTGCCAGTTGATGAATGTGAGGAATACTTCTTAATAAATATAACTATTTAATATATTTCCAGAAATAACTTGAGTGGTGGGAAAGTAACAGTATTACTTTTCATTTGAAACCACTTCCTGGCCAGTGTGCTTCCTGGGGTTAGGTTTTTTGTTTTACTTTGAGTCTATTTCTGGCATAAAGTTGGCTTATAAAATGAGTGAACAAAGTAACAAATGAATAAGTACCTTATTGTCAAATAAATCTGGGGTTCTTTTTCGAGTTTGTGTAATTTATTTACTATTATAGATAAACAGCTACCCCTGCTTATGTTTATTTGCATTAATGTAACACTTCTTTATAGTTGAGATCAGTGGTAGAGAAGCTGTGGCACGTGTGCCACAATAGGCTATTATCATTGAAAGCTCTACAAGTTCACCATCATGGGTTTAGATGGAGTAGAAGTAACTATCAGTATCAGTTTAATCTCCAGTATATTTCTTAACTAAGTGAACTATCAGATAGCCCTTAAAACAAGATCATACTTATAGTTTGCAAGTAAAATCTTTACTTAGCCTTTTGTCATGATGTAATTTTTAATATCACCAATTTTCACTCAAGAACTGCCCAGGCCTGGATGTTAAGTTTTGATAGCTCTACTTTAAAGCTCCAGACTGATTATTGCTTATCATTGTTTTAGGTTTAGGTTCTTTTTTTTTTTGAGACTGTGTCTTGCTTTTGTAGTTCAGGTTGGCCCTGAGCTCACTATATAGTCCACGCAAGCCTGGAACTCACAGCAGTCCTCCTGCTTCTGCCTCCCTGAGTGCTGGGATTATAGATGTGAACCACCACACCTGGCACTATAGTATGTGGTACTGATTGCAGGTGGGCGTGAGTCACCATATCCAACATTGTTGTATGTGGCTCCTGGGGATCGAACTCAGGACATTGTGCTTACAAGACAGGCAGGAACCACTGAGCTAAAACCCCAGCCCCATTTTGGTTTTTAGAGGTGAGGCCTTGATAAGTAGTTTAAGCTGGCCTTGAACTTGGGGTGATCTTCTTGCTTCAGCCTCCCGGTTACCAGAGCATGCATGTGCCACCATACCCAGCTAGATTTCTCAATTATTTTTCTTGGCTCTATAAATTAAAGAAAGCAAAAAACTTAACAACACTTTTTCCTTATAGCCTTCCAGCCAGAGAACCAAATAAATGTTCCACCTTTGGATACGGTTGTCACTCCAGATGATGTTAGATATTTTACAAATGAAACTGATGACATTGCTAATTTAGAAGCAAGTGTGCTTGAAAATCCTTCTCATGTTCAACTCTGGCTCAAGCTTGCATACAAGTACTTGAATCACAATGAGGGGTAAGTCAGTTTAAATCTTTGTGTAAAGTATACATACATACAGTATGTCTGTATTTTTGAGTGAGGTTTATTTCACTTGTAATCAGGTTTCTTTTTAAGTTACTCATGAAATCTTTTTTTTTCCTATTTGACAAAGGAAAAGTATTTTATTGCTAAGAAGCTATAAGAAAAGTTTTTGAGATTGTATTTTGAGTTTGTAATCATGCTGAGTTTATAAATAGTACTCAAGTTTTAAAAATCCTTAAAGTGAATTTAGTTAAATAACAAATGCTGAGTTGTGGAAGAATGAATTTAAAAATCAAATGGCCTGAATAAAATGATAAAATGTAGCAGGTTAAATTTTATATGATTTTTCTAATGGAGATTTAAAGTTTAATCTCTAATGTGGTGAATTGTCTTTTATTTTCTGTGTGTGGTATTAAACTGCACATGTTCAGATAAGAGAACCAATTTATTTCACAACTGCTAATTCCTGTTACACATTGTATCTTCTAATTCTTCTCTTTGATAGTAAAGGTAAACTAATAATTTTTTTATAATTGTAAAATTTTTTTTCAGACTCAGTGCCTTATGCATGCTGGGCAAGAACTCTGCACTGTCCTATATCCCCAGCCATCCCTATAATTGTAAAGTATAATAATTCAGGGTCTTGTGTTTTTTAAAAATAGACTACCCTAGTACATCTCGTGCAAAATTCAGTATAAAACCTTTAAAATAAGGCAGCATTTCAAAGTGCTGATCTCATATGCCTGAATGTGGTACTTACTTAACTAACTTTCCTTGTATATCATTTCCATGCTAATAGGATAAGTTACAGTGTTTTCTTTTCTGACTCATTTACTGAGTGAAGGCCAAAAGAACTGTACATTATTTTATGAATAGGTTCATGGGAGAGAATTATCTACTATAAGAGATAGCAAGCCCTTGACTGTTGAAAAGAACTATTATATTGAAAGCTTTGATATTTTTTGCTGGCAGTCGCTGGCCTTGAAAGAGAGTTGTTTAACTTTTCCTGTTCCCAAACAGTGTAACCATAAAAAGTATTGCTGACTATGGACATAGAGCACATTTGAAGTTGATAATCTTAGGGTTTTATAACACTGTTTTTATCTGGTAAATGCTTACTGAGCATCCACTTTAAAAAAATCATTGGGTCTGTGGGAAATCAGGACTTTTTTGACATGTAATTTAAAATCTTGATTTATTGTCGTTGGTCAGTGATCCTGGTTTCTGTTTAGGTTCTAATATAAAAAAGTATTTAATAATTGATTGGTTTAGCCCTATTTTAATTTTCAAGCATAAAACAAAATATTTCTGCCTCTTTTAAATATATAGGCTATGCTCAGAATCATTAGATTCAGCTTTAAATGTACTAGCTCGAGCATTGGAGAACAACAAAGACAATCCAGAAATTTGGTGCCATTACCTCAGATTGTTCTCAAAACGAGGAACCAAGGAAGAGGTACAGGAAATGTGTGAAACAGCTGTGGAATATGCTCCTGATTATCAGACCTTTTGGACAGTGAGTAGAACAGATAACATAATTGTGTAGTATAATTCACTTATTGTTCATGATTATTGGAGGCTTTTTAAATATTGATATGTAGCTTAATAGATTATGTGCTTTATCTAGATGCAAATAAAGTTACTTTCACTTTCTAATAACCTCACAGGTACTTCTGAGTCAGAATTAGACTAAAGAAAATATTTAATGCAAGGATGATTTTGTTGTTAACTTCATTGATAAGGAGAAATATATAATTATTGAATATTTTACACTTATCTATTCCTGTACAGTTTTAGTTTGGGCAGAGTTTAGTTTTGCAATTCATCTGAAAGTATTTTTCTTTTAAATTTCATACACTCATGTAAAATTGTCATGAATGCCAGGAAATAACATTAATCTTTCATTGTCTGCTTTGCTTGTAGAAATAACCCCAGGCTCCAATTCACACTGATATCAAATTTTGCCACAATAGTAAGATTTAGTACAAAAATCTGTACTTCCACTTTGTCCTACAGAATGAAAATTTTCTTATCCAGACTTAAAATAATAATTGAACTGCGTGCAAAATAAAATATGTTCCTATCTAAACTTTTATCAGATGTACTTAGGAGCCAATAGATTTAGGTGAATTTTAGATGAATCTGTTGTTTCAGAAATTTGTTTTTATTTTTTAAATATGCTGAAGGTCAAAACCAGGGCCTTGTGTGCATACTAAGCACATGCTTTGCCACCAAAATGCATCCTCAGCTTCATTATATAAATAATAGTATCAAGTTTGTTTTTGTTTGAGATAAGTCTTGCTGAGTTGCCCAGGCTGGCCTCAAACTCCTGAGCTTAAGCAATAGTCCTTTCACTACCTGGGACTTCTGGTATGTACCACTGTGCCCAGATCTATTATTTGCTTTCTAAATAAAATTTAAACCCACACAAGTTTGGATAACTCAGGAACTGAACAATTTTGGATAGTGAAAAATGCTTCATGTTTGACCAGGTTTGTGGCACGATTGATGCTATTGATTACTGCAGGATTTTATAGGATATAGTATATTCCAAAGATACAATGATTTTTCCTTGAAGTTGTTTGTCCTTGAATGTATTTTGCTGTATGCTATACGTTTTTATTATGGATGCTGTTGTCAAAAATTTTATATGGTCACACCTATTCAGTGCAGATGATATTTGATCATAGTCATGTGAAGTTTTAGATCATGGTCTTGTTGAAGTTTACCTGTTGATTCTGTAAAAGGAAAGATCAACTTCAGTGGGGATTCTGAGCATATACCTGTATTGTTTTAGTTTTCGTCTAGTTGTACCTGAAATGTGATAAAAGGGGAAATCAAGGTTATAACAGCAAAATATGGTTAGTGTATACATTTTTACAGTTATTGCTTTGACAGAAATTTGCTGAAACCTTTTTTTAATATAAAAAATCTGTACTTTTCATTTATTTGTATAAAGCAGTATTAATTATATAACTCCTTTGGACAGTTTCTACATCTAGAAAGCACTTTTGAAGAAAAGGATTATGTATGTGAGAGAATGGTGGAGTTCCTAATGCGATCAGCCAAGCAGGAAGCATCAGATATTCTGTCCTTTCAACTTTTAGAGGCCCTTTTGTTTAGAGTTCAGCTGCACATATTTACCGGAAGATGCCAAAGCGCACTTGCAATTTTACAGGTAAACAGATATTTTAGTATGAATTTCACTTGGGGAAAAAACTGTAAAAGTTTGTATAATGGTCAGAGCACTTGCTTTGGATTTGAATCTTTGTTTTGCCACTTCCTGATAACTTAAGTGACTCCTGGTAAGTCTGTTTCCTCATTTCTGGGTAAGGATAATATATCTAGAAGATTTTTAAAGGTTTAAATAGAGATTTTTTTTCTTATCTACCAGATGAACTTCAAATTTCACTCTACAATAGGAAAAAAAATCAGTCCATAACGAAAGTGTCTGTATACCTGTGGGGGTTGTTTTGTATTGTTTTTACTGTTTTATCTTTATCTTACTAGATTTTAGCTAGTAGGACCCTTTAAATATGCAAATTATTTCAAGCTTCAAAACTGAAAATGATATTAATCTGGTGTTGGCTATAGAAGGAGAATTTTCATTAAAAAATTTGATGGCTATCAAAGTTTTTACTCAAGTATTTAAGAACTACTTTAGGGCTGGGGATTTAGCTCATGGTTCTGGTGCCTGCCTGGGTTCATCAGCAGTAACCACATACAACAATGCCAGCCAGGTGTTGTGACTCATGCCCACCAGCAATCAGAACACATACCACAGTGCTGGGCGTGGTGGTTCACACTGTAATGCCAGCACTCTGGAGGCAGAAGCAGGAGGATTGCTGTGAATTCAAGCCTGGCCTGGGCTACATAGTGAGTTCATGTCCATCCTGAACTACAAAGCGAGACCCTGTCAAAAAAACAAACAAACAAACAAAAAACCTACTTTAAAGAAATATAAGTTACATTCTTCTTTACATTTGAATTTTATTGTTAATATGGGTCATTAAAAATACTCATCGATTTTTCATTTTATCTAGAATGCATTAAAATTGGCCAATGATGAAATTGTAGCTGAATATCTTAAAACAAGCGATCGATGTTTGGCATGGTTGGCCTACATACATCTTACTGAATTCAGCATTCTCCCTCCAAAATTTTATGATCCATCTAATGCTAATCCTTCAAGAATTGTTAACACGGAACCATTTGTAATGCCATGGCAAGATGTTCAAGATGTAAAGACTAATCCAGACCTGTTGTTAGCAGTATTTGAAGGTAAGTGTGTATTTACAATATCAACTACTAGGAATTATAACATTAATACTGAGAGTGTAAATATACTCATCATTGTGATTCTTCATAATTAAGTGCAATAAATGCTGTTTATTATAAGTTAGAGTTTCAGTTTATTATGTAAATGCTTTAAAAAAGAATTGAATCAGACTAAGATGAGCTTTGTCATCTGTGAAACTAGAAACTAATACATCGTTTATGCCAAAGCATGAAAAAAATACAGTGAATGATTTTTTAAAAAACATTTGTATTTTCAAATTTATTACAGTAAAAGACATACTGACAGGCTGGGGATTAGCTTAGTGGTTCAGGCATTTGCCTGGCAAGTGCAGGGTCCTGAGTTCAGTCCCCGGTAACCACGTACCACAGTGCCAGGCAAGGTGACTCACACCTGTGATCCCAGCACTCGGAGGCAAAGACAGGAGGATTGCTGTGAGTTCAAGGCTAGCCTGGGCTATGTAGTGAGTTCAGGGCCACCCTGAACCACAAAGCAAGACCCTGTCTCAAAAAAACCCAAAAAACCAAAAAGATACACCGACATTAATTCTCCTCAAAATATTTTCTTTCACTTTCTCTATATCAATCTTGCCACTTTCTCAGGCAGTTCAGGAGATCCTCTCTATCTTCTGTCATGGCTGTCTGACTGTCCTTAATCAGTTCAAAATGTTTATATTTTATGTCCTTTTTCCTTGAGGAATAACTAGAAGTTGTGTACTGTGAAATCTGTTAAAAAAACCAACCAAAAAGGGTAATAAGTACATGCTGTAGTGTTTTACAAACATGCATTTCCATAGGATGGCCCTCGGTATCAGTATTCATTATATATTTGGGTCATAATTGGTAAAAACTGATGAAAAAGGACTTACAGAACCACTTCAAAAAGTGGCAAGAACTATTTGAGTATATTCAAAGTGAAAGTGTTTCAGGGGCAACTAATGTTATTGTGTCTTTTATCTAAATATTTGCCTTGTTTTTTGTATCAGGTAAGAAGATAGTGTAGATCATATGATTGGGGAGTTGATTAAATCAAAATCAGGTACTTTTTAATAGTACTCCATTAAGATGTGCATATAACATGTTCATGAGGGACAGTAATTTGTCTCACTGCTGAGAAGCTCTGATTTAATGAAATGAATATTGATTATTTTAATAATTGGTATTTGTTATGAAAAGTATATTTGGTCAGTAATTATTCAGATTTAAGCAACTAACAACTAGATTTGATCCATTTATAAACTTTTTATTAATTTGATTAGTAAAAAGACAGATAAAAATGACTAGATCTCTTTGTGCCCCCAGTGGTTCAAGACACCAAATGGGACCATTGCATGTACCACCAGTGGTTCAGAGTGGTGGGAACACGTTAAAAGGATAACTCATGTTTCTTGAACAAATTAATATTTTTTCTGTCAATATTGTATCTGCTCTTGAACACATATGAGGTATAACACCTGTTTCTTCCTAAAATTATTTGACTGTACTAGTATGTTGCAGTACAGAGTTTACCCTAGTAAGAAGGTAAAATCTATACATTTGACCTGTTAAATGTACACAACCAAATAACTGTGTATTCATAAAAATTGTAATGCTGTGAAGAAAGTGAAGATCTGTGACTGATAGAATTATTTGATATAAGCCATAATCCCAAAGGGAAGAAGTTATTGTAGGCTGGCATGACCAAAGAAGGCTTAAAAGATATTTTGGTAAGGAAAGCTAGACAAAAAGTGATAAGCAGATAATGTGTGCAATGGATTTGAAGAATTTGAAGAAGGGAAAGTCCTTATCAAACTGAGAACTCTGGAGAAAAGATAGCCTCTTTAATAAGTGGTACTGGGAAAACTGGCTATATGTATCTAGCAGATCAAATCTGCATCCCTATCTCTTAATCATGTACTAAGAGAAAATCAAGATGGATCTAAATTCTAAATATTAAACAAGTTAATCTGTTGGAAAATAAATAGGCACAACTCTTTGAGCCATCAAGATCGGCAAGGACTTTCTGATAGAATCCGTTACACAAGAAGTAACATCAAGAATCAATAAGTAGGTTTATATCAAATAAAAGGCTTCTGTACAACAGAGGAAACAACCAACCAAGTGAACAGATAATTTTCATAATAGGTTAAGATTTTGTCAGTTACTCTTTGGACAGAGAACCATTATCTAGAATACTATATAAAGCACTTTAAAAAGGTAGACCTTCTCCAAAGTAAAGAACCCAATCAAGGGCTGGGGATTTAGCTCAAGTGGTACTGGGCCCACCTTGGAAGTAAAAGGACCCAAGTTCAATCCCTGGTACCACCAAAAAAAAGAAAAAAACCTAATTAAAAAAATAGGCAGCTGAAATAAATAGAAGAAGCAACACAGATAGGTAATGAATACATGAAAACATAACATCTCTGGCCATTAGAGAATTGTAAATTAAAACAACATTGAGATTCCATTTTACTCCAGAAAGAATTACTATTAAATCAATAACAAATGCCAATGAGGTTGCAAGGGAAAAAGAAGCCTTCAACATTGTTGGTGAGAATGTAAAGCATAACAATGATGGTAAAAATTAGTATCAAGTCCTCAAAAAACAAAAAAAGCCTTAAAAATTCTACTCAACCCAGCTATGCTCTTCTTGAATATCTTCCTGAAAAAGTTAAAGACTTTACATTACAGTTACGTATGTATACTTGTGTTTATAGTAGCACAACTCATAGCTAAATCTTGGAAGTGGCCTATATGTCCATCAACAGATGAATGGATAAAGAAAATGTGATATGTACACACAGTGGAGTGCTGCTTTGGCAAAAAGAAGGATAAATTTAAGTCATTTGTAGGAAAGTGAATGTACCTTGAGACCATAATGTTAAGTGTAGTATAAATCTGACACAGAAGCCTAAATATCATATGATTTCTCTTATATGAGAAGCCCAGAGTATAAATAAAGAACAAAGTAAAAATTGGATAATAGGAAGCAAGGAGGTAGATTTTCCAAATTGGAAAAGGATCAAGAGATTCAGGGAGAGGAGAAAGAGTGGAATGAAAAAGAATTAGAATGTATACATGTACTAGTTCTTCACAGTATATCTGATAATTATATACTGCAGACAACAATAAAAATAATTTAAAAGAGTGACAATTGTATGTTAGATATTAGAAAGGATTATGTGTGATAAGTGAAATGATGCCAAATTTTCAAGAACTTTGCAATTGTAGTAGTTAGAGCAGTTCTATGAGAGAATATGTCTTGAAGAGAAATTTTAACACAACTTCTGACCAACCAGGAGATGGTAGCAATTACTGAAACAAACCAAGGAGAGAGTTTGTTAAGAGGGAAAAGAATAGCCACAGAAAATTTCAAGGTTTTAAGACTGACCAGGAAAGTCACATTAATAGAAAACTTAAGTTCTAGAGTGGTAGTTATCTAAGTAGAAATGATTGTTTGCACATGGAAATAAATTTGACCTGAATGGGTTAATTACAGATCGATAGGTGGGTTTCAGAGTTAACATAGAATGTATTATATTACAGAATACTTTAGTTTTTAATGTATTCCCAAAACAAATCAGTGTAGGTTGAACATCCCTAATTTGGTCAAAATCTGAAATAATCCGAAATCCAAAGCTTTTGAACACCAGTGTGGTGCCACAGATGGAAATTTTAACATGACCACATTGATGAGGTCATTCAAAATTCAGGTACACTAATTTTATATAAAATTATTTTCCAGGTATGTGTAGAAAGTGTAAATGAAACAAATTTCAAGTTTATAAAGTTGGGTCCCATCCACAAGACACTTCATGTTATATATGTAAATATTCTAAAATCCGAAAATACTTTTGATCCTCAGGGATACCCAATCTGTATCTGAAATGATGTAAGATTCTTTTGGAGAAAGTGAGATTTTTAAATGTTGATATTAGCATAAAGTCATTGAATAAAGTTAATATAAATCTTGTGAGAGTAAAGGCAAGAAATCAAAATAAAGAGGAAAAATATCACATGCAAATCAAGTAAAAAAAGAAAACAAGCTTTCAGGTTTGATTAGATAGGAATTCTTACAAGTGAACTTTACGAGCTTAGTTTTAGAAAGATGACATTATTGGGCTGGGGATTTAGCTCAGTGATTTCTGGCACCTGTCTTGCAAGCACAAGCACCCAGGTTTGATCCTCAGTAACCACATAAAATACTGGGTGTGGAGACTCAATGCCCAGCAGCAATCAGTACCACATACCACAGTTTTGGGCGTGGTGGCTCATGCCTGTAATCCCAGCACTCGGTTGGCAGAGGCAGGAGGATTGCTGTGATGTGAGTTTGAGGCTGAGCTCAGGGCCAGTCTGAACTACAAAATGAGACCCTGTCTCAAAAAAAAAGCCTTAACAAAAAAAGAAAGAAAGATGACATTATTTTAACTATCAATCTAGAGGTTATATTCCTATTGGGAAGGGAGAAAATGCTAACAGTGAAACATTGGACCATGCTATGCTATTCATAGCCATAGTCAGGTCATGTAAGGGACTTGAAGGGAGAAAGTGTGATTTGAAGCAGTTAAGGATCTAGTTTAAAGGGAGACATAGTGGAAATAGACCAGCAAAGAGAGACTTCCTTGAAGTGATCAAGAAAAGATGAAAATATAATTTATTCTGTGATTCTGTTTTTGAGATCAATTTTAAAGAAATTTAAATAAAAACATTGAGATATGCAACAGCTCATGTAATATGGTTCTGTTATCAAGAAAAGTAAGGGAAATTGAATTTTATGAGCCTGGAGATATCTAAAATACTTCAGTTTGTAAAGATGAAAAAGATAATGGGTAGGCAAAGGGATGGGAGATCTTTTCCCACTGGTCTCTTAAAGTTGAAATAATGCAGTTGTATAACTCATTTTATATTTGATTCATGTGTTTTGGGGTAGATGCAGTAAAAGCTTGTTCAGACGAGAGCCTCACCACTGAGGAAAAAATAGAAGTCTGCCTTCCACTTTACACAAACATGATTGCTCTGCACCAGCTTCTAGAGAGGTAAAACTTAATTGACCAGCAGCTAACACTCTGTTAAAATACATCTTTTCAGGTGTTTAGCCATTTTTTGTTTGTTTGTTTGTTAAGGTATGAGGCTGCAGTGGAGCTTTGTAAATGTTTATTGAAATCATGTCCCATGAACTGCCAGATATTGGAAGCTCTTGCTGCTTTATATTTGCAAACAAATCAGCACGACAAAGCCAGAGCAGTGTGGCTTACTGCGTTTGAAAAAAATCCTCAGAATGCAGAGGTTTTTTATCATATGTGCAAATACTTCATCTTGCAGGTAAAAAATAAAATGTATTCTTAAATATATAAAATAAAAAATATTCTTAAATACAATGTTTCTGTGTTTCAGCTTTATCAACAGCCTTTTGAGGAAGCATTTCCTAGTTCTTTTGCCCTTTGCCCTTTGTAAGTTTTGTTAGGTATTTTTCTTTCTCTTGAAATTTTACCATTGCACTTACTACAGTGCTTTGTAATTGTATTTATAGCCGCTCTGTATACTACACTAAATATTCTTTAGGAGCAAAAGACCAACTATAGTGCTAGATGTGATGGCTGTTCAGTGGGCACTTGCTGGATAGAATTGGAGTCTGTGATAGTACTGGCTGTTAAGCTGCTTAATGGTTAGTTGAAATTTATTCAGAGATGAGAATTTATAGTTTTGAATGTATCCAGAATTTTTAGCCACTCTCCTCTACCTACCTAGAAACTTAATCTAATCAGTGATTCTTAAAATCCCTTTTCTCCTTTGAAACAGTTTAATTAGATTAACATTGTAAGCCTGATATATATCCCCCTCTTTTTAAAATAGAATCGAGGTGATAATCTTCTTCCATTTTTGCGGAAATTTATTGCATCCTTCTTTAAACCTGGGTTTGAGAAGTACAGTAATTTGGATCTGTTTCGGTAAGTTGTCGTACTCTTGATGTGTAGCGGAATGAGAGAGAATACAGCTCAGTGGGAGGATAGATTATTTAGTGCACAGATTATATTTTACCTGCATGCTGTTATGAGGCAGTAGAACAAATAATTTAAAAAATTGAGGAAAGATACAAAGTTCTTTATTCTTTAAATTAAAAGCACTCTTCAAAGTAAGGCTTATGGTTATTTCCCCTTTTAGTTTTTTATTTTTAATTTTTGCACTTAATACTGTAGGAATCAATTGCTATATACTGAGACAATGAAAAGATGATTAATTTGGTAGTCTAAAGCAGATTGAAATGAATGCATTTTTCCTCTTGTTAAATTCTAAACAGAAAGCCTCTGAAATACTAAGAAGTTCTAGGGAGTTCTTTTCTTAACCATCCTCAATAGAGTAGAGTTTGTTATTTACTGTGTTTGTTTTGCCAAGAGTTCTTGGTCCAACATTAAGAGACCACAACAGATCATGATGATTTTTTTGTAGGAGAGGGTGTTTGAAATTCTCTTTCTTTCCTTGTCTCTCTGTGTAGGGGGTCAGCCAACTTCTTTATATCCAGAAAGTTAATATTTTAAACTTGTGGGCCATATGCTGTTGTAATTAGAAAGCAGTCCTAGGTAGTATGTAAATGAGTGGCCTGGGTTGCAGTAACATTTTACTTACGTTGCTAATCTTGAAACAGCATCAGAAGGAAAATATTTTACCACAATTTCCTGTTACTTTACATTAGGGAGAACTGAATCAAAGAAGACCTAAACTGAATTTCTCCTAAAAGTTTGTCTTATGGAAATACAAATGAGTAAAATGTTAGAAAGTCAAATAGTTGACCATCCCCCCAGGGGCTGCACTCAGGGCCCTGCATTTGTGAGGCAGGTATAGGGCCACTGAGCTAAATCCGTGGCCAGGAACATATTTTTGTTTCCGTAGGTCCTGTTTCTATTTCCTTCCTACCCTACCCTACTATAAGTATGTTATATAAAAATACGTTTTAAAAAATAATCCAGATATTTTAAAGTAAGGGTTCTATCTGCCCCAGAATTTTTTGGGAACCTGGCACTTGTATTAGTAGTTTTAAGATTCGAGGTCATTGTTCTTCCCACACTGGTTCTTTATATTTGTCCTCTTCTGGTAACCAGTGCATCGACAGTGACTTTAGGCATCCTTCTTAGAATTCTGATCTATACATCTAGGTTAATATTGTACAAATAACTAAATAAAGAATTGTTAAATTGTAGAAAAGAATTAAACTGTTCTGTCAGAAATTTAAAGATTGCTCATCTCCATATCCAGTTTTTCCACTGTTTAAATTAGATTGCTTTTCTCAGACTTAGTCAAAGGACTAGTTCAAGGCTGAACCAGACTTCATAGAATTTATAGACTTAATGGTGTGGTTTTTCCCTCAGGCATGCAGATAATTTGGTTTAGTTTAAAAGATCTACCAGTTTCTGCCTTGGTAATTAATCAAAGATTTTCACATCTTTTAGATATCAATTAAGAAGAATTAATAACAGAATCAATAACAATTTGAAGATGAGTTAACTTCAAATCTTATGACTAAGCCATTTTGTGAAATAGCGTAATTCATAGTTCAGTAAGAATTAGAAAAAGATAACTTTGTGCTTCGTTTTCTTAGATATTACTAAAGTCCTTGTCTACACAAATATTGTGCATTTTGGTTAATGTAGGAAGTCTTTTTAGTAAGATATTAGGAAAATGATAGAGGAAATAATTTTTGGCTTTGCCATACCTAGTTGTACATTCACATACATAAAGATTTTTAATATAGCTGTAGTTCATTATAGAAGTCTGCTCTTAATAAGTTCAAAACACCCTTTTAATTCAGTGAATAGAAATTGTAAAGCAAAACACTTTGCACTGTAATATTCCTCTGGAATAAATTCTTTGAAATTCCTTTTATGTGACATTTACTATAAACATAATAGGCTGAAGGAAATAAAGTAGGTAATATGTGTTTCAGATCAATTTGAAGATTAAAGAGAATAGCTAGAAAAGTTTACATGCAGATTTCATTCACTTTACTAAAGTTGTAGCAGGAATGGTTTTCAATAGATTAGATTTGAAGTTAGCCCTTTTGATCTACCTCTCTTTTCAGTTGAAAACACTAAAATCCTTAGAAGTGATGTGGTGATATAGTTACAGTGCAATAAGAATGATAAACCTGACTTTTAAATGTTTTTTTTCTCGTGTCCAGCACTATCACTGTCTTTCCTGTTTCTCCAATGCAGATTTGGCCTTCTGAAATCATTTTAAAATCCAGTGTAAATTATTTATGCTATATTGCTAGCTTTTAGGGCAGTGTATTTTCTTTAAAAACACTGTTCTTAAATATGCTGGCATACATACATAGTCATACTTTGGGAAGAAGTTAACTAAATTTCTTTACTAATTGATTTCTCAAGTAATTTAGTATGTGAATACATATTGTGACTTTTCAGAAGGATGCCAGAATTTGCAGTATTTCTTAACTTTATTTGATCATGAATCTCTTATTTGAGAAGTCCCTGGGAGGGGGGGTGGGATCAGTGTAATGTAGAGTATACTTTGATACCATGTCTAAAATTAAACTTACGTTGGGTGTGTGTGTGTGTGTGTGTGTGTGTGTGTGTTTGTGTGACAGATTACTTTCAGATAAGCCTTAAAGGAATTTTTTTTCAGAAGAAGCTAGGAAAATTATTGTGGGAAATTTCAGATATTTGGTATACTCCTTCTTTTGTATTATTAAGCTTAATTAGGTGATTAAAATGGTTTAATTTTGGAGATAGAATAAAAATCATTTTAGGAGCAGAATTATTCATGTGATTATAAAATAATAAAATTGAATGGATGTGTGATGTTAGCGATGTGACCAAAGAGGTACAGCATACAGGTGAAAACAGCTTCATTTCTTTATGAAAATATTTCAGTTTAAGTTGAAACAGGATTTTAAAAAAATATTAGCAGTCCACTCATATATAGGCATAATTTCAAACAATATTTGTTCCTCCCACCCAGGTATCTCCTAAATATCCCAGGACCCCTTGACATTCCAGCCCATTTATGTAAAGAGAATTTTGATGATGACATGTTTAACCACCAAGTTCCTTATTTATGGCTGATATACTGGTAAGATATTATCCACTATAGAGAGAATGTTGTGGACTAAGCCTGGATTTGATGTTTACTACTGACCATCTGAGTAAGATTAAATTTTCATGACAAAGAGCTTAAGTTATGATCTGGTTTATTGCATTCAATCTTATACCATGTTAAAATTAACTTGTTAAGGTTATTGAAGCAAAATTGGAGAGAAGCTAATTTCAGTGTGCTAAACACACTGAAGAAGAAAGATCAAAAGAAGAATTCTGTTGTAACAATGTCTATAATGTTTAAAATACACTTGTTATTCAGACATATGTTTTCTTCACTTCTTAAACAGCCTTTGTCATCCTCTTCAATCGAGTATAAAGGACACAGTAGAAGCATATGAGGCAGCACTAGGGGTGGCCATGAGATCTGATATAGTACAGAAGATATGGATGGAGTAAGTTTAGTTCCTCTTAAGAACTGGATTTTGAAGTACGGGGTATGGTGGGGGAATGGGGTGGTTGGCTATTCTGGTGAGAAAATTACTGGCTTAATTATAATATTTTTCTTTTGGCAGTTATCTTGTCTTTGCCAATAATAGAGCTGCTGGATCCAGAAACAAAGTTCAAGAATTCAAATTTTTTACAGATTTAGTGAATAGATGTTTGGTTACAGTTCCTGCCCGATACCCCATTCCTTTTAGCAGTGCTGATTACTGGTCAAACTATGAATTTCATAATAGGGTAAGAACTTAAAACTTTTCTTTCTTTAGAATATCTGTACAAAACAAAGGGCCTTTTAAAATGACAACAAAGCTATTTTATATCAGTAGAGTTTTTCATAGGACCACTTTCCTAGCATTCACTATTCTTTACTGTAATTCTTGTCTCTTTAAAGTCTAGGAACAGTGCCCTAAAGACTCGAGATAAAGTGTGATATGTTATATTGAAGGAACTTTAACATTGAAGCAAAACTGAAGGAATGTTAACGTTTAATGCATATTAAGGAGAAAGATCAAAGGAGTCTGTGGTGATGAAATGTGTAATGTTTTGCATGAGTAGTTGGAAACTTATTGAACAAAACATCTCAGAACTTCAAAATAAATAAGAATGAGCTTATATGTGGTAGTCGCACTTTCTGTTAACATTTTATCAAGTAAAATGTCACTATCACAGGGCATAAGGGAGCTGAAATCTGGTGCTGGTTAGACATTTAAAAGTAGAATCTGATTAATAATATATTTATAAAAGTAATAAAGCAAACGTTTTTATTTTTTCATAGACCCCTTTTAATAAGTATAGCATAAGCCAAAAGTTCCTATTAAAGCTCATTGTAGATTAAGACATACATGTGTTTTATTTTTTTGATGGGATGGTTTTGTTGCTAATCAGAATAACCAATTATTATACTTTGTACTTCTGTGCCATTCTTTATCCCAGGATCTCAAACTACTTTATGGACATTAAGTCATTTACACACAGGCATTCCATGAGCAAGATGTGGCAGGTATTATTAACCCTATGACTTGCCCAGCTATACAGCAAGTAAGGATAGATTCAGGAATGGAAACCCCAACTCCTGGCTTCTCATCAGCTTTCTGTCCATGGCTTTCATCACTAGGCCATATTTCTTAATTCATATTTGGAAAGTCGTTAATATAATGAATGGTAGGAACTATAATAGCATCACATACGTTATTGTAACTTACACATCATATCTTAAAAGACCATTTTGGTTTCTTCACTAATACACATGGGTAATTGAATTTCACATTTTGTTTGCATTCATGTTTTCCCCCCTCAACCTTTACAGGTTATTTTCTTTTATTTGAGCTGTGTTCCAAAGACCCAGCATTCCAAAACCTTGGAACGGTTTTGCTCAGTTATGCCCACTAATTCTGGACTTGCACTGAGGTAAGAAAAATGTAAAATTCTATTGGTTCTTCTCCTCAGCTCAATAATATAGGCTTTTCCTATAAAATTATTCTCAAAAACTTAATAAAAGTCTATGCTCCACTATTTTCTTACCTCTTTATTTGAGGTGTTATATTGAATCCACTATAAAAATATGAGCACTTCTGAAAACAAGTTACAAGGCAGCAAATGACTCAAGTTAAGTTTACCTGTTCCAAAGTGTACACATCTCTTTTACTTGAATTTTTTTTTTTTTTTTTTTTACTTTTATAGGTCAGTTGCTGTCAAATATTAGCAAGTATTAGAATCTCGTAGCATGCCCATTTAAAATGTAGATTCCTGAATATGAGCTCTTAAATCATATTTGAGAAGCAGTGAGCTAGGGATTTTCCTGCATTCAATTGAATAAAGTGATTTCTGAGTATTTCTCTGTAGTTTTCTGCTTTTATAGAGTAAACCTGTTTTCACCCTCAAGAACTGTTTTTTAATTCAAAAAGGTACATTAACACACCAGTCTTTGCTTCTGCTTCTCTACTTGTTCCAACTGCAATCATAAATCGCAGTTTATGATTGAACTTATTGTATGGTTTTGTAAGATACTTAAAATATTTGTCATATATTCCCTTGTATTTTAAAGTGATTATATCTCAGCATATTTAATTTGTAAAAGCTAATTGCTGAAATAAAATTGTGAAGTATTTATCTTTTATAAAATATGAAATATAAAGGGTGATTTTAACTAGTTTCTAATGTGATACGTATTTTAGAAGATAGGTAGTACTTGATTTTGTTGATAAATCTCACTCTTGTATTTTGATATTTATTTCTTTGTGGTTATCACTGTTCTTTATTCCCTAGAATAGAATATCTAGTAATTAGTCACTATCTTTTATATTTACTTTGAGAAACACTCAAGATTCAGCATAAAATGTTTTGGTTTTCTAAAATTGCATTAATGTATAAACTCATTCTTTCCAAAACATTTGAGATAGAATGGAGTATTATTTGCAAAGAATGCTTTTATGTTCTGTAGGAGTAGATGGGCCTTGTTTTTGTTTGTTGAAGATGAGCACAGATCTTGACTGGACCTCTTAGAAGTTTACCCATTCCTATCACAGGGTAATTTTCAAAAGAGGCATTCTACAAATGCTTGCTGAATAACCTTGACAGAAGTTTGAGTGAGCTTTGTATCTCAGCACATTTGGGGTTTTCTACACTTGAAATGCTTTGTTCATTTTCCTGAATGTACTTTACAGGCTACTTCAACATGAATGGGAAGAAAGCAATGTTCAGATTCTGAAACTTCAAGCCAAGATGTTTACATATAATATCCCAACATGCCTGGCCACCTGGAAAATGTAATGCAACAATCATGTACCTGTTTTTATAGCTATTACTTTTATTTATAAAGTTTGTTCCAGACAGGTAAATCTGAAATGACATCTATTTTTCCCACCCCAGACAGATCTAATTTTCATTTGTTTTTGGCACTATGCTGTAGTCCAATGCCAACACTTAATGCTCATGAATGGTTACCTATAAAAGCAAAACAAGGATAGACTTTTAATTTTCCTTAAAGGAAAACATTTAGATAACAATGCTATCAAGCAAGTAAACCTATTATAGATCATCTTTAGACAATTTTTTTTTGGGGGGGACAGGGTCTCGCTTTATTGTAGGAGTCAGGCTACCAGTCAGGCTGGTCCTGAACTCAGCCATGCTCCTGCCTCTGCCTCCCAAGTGCTAGGATTTCAGGTGTAAGCCACCAGGCCTGGCACTGTGGTATGTGGTACTTATTGCTGGAGGGTGTGAGTCACTATACCTGGCATTGGTGTGTGTGGTTACTGGGGGTTGAACCTGGGACTTGCACTTGCAAGGCTGGTGCCAGAACCACTGAGCTAAATCTCCGGCCCATGACAATCATTTTTTAAAAATGGGCTTTCCTCCTAGTTATAGTCTTGATTTTGTCTTTATTTTAAAGATATTAGTGCTAGGTATTTTTCATGAGTGATTTTGAGTGAGTTTTCTTCCTCCCCAGGGAAGGGGAACACTGGTCTTTATTCTTGTAAAGCTCATAAAAATTGTTAAATTTTTCTTTTTTACTATAGGTTACCCTCCTTGGAAGTTTAGGCTGTTACTTTCAGGAAGTTTTATACTCAGATTCCCACAGTCAGTATTCTTCCAGTGGTTGTGTTTTATTTTGTTCAAAGATGTATAAATTTTTCTTTTCCTTCTCTATATTCCTTTTTCCCCCTTAGAGCCATTGCTGCTGAGATTGTTCTAAAGGGGCAAAGAGAGGTAAGCCATAATTGAATATACCAGATGGATCGCTTTTTTTCCTTTTAGCTACTCTATCCCTTTTGTTGACTTCTCATTTTAAAAGGATTAAACCCTAGAAGTTAACATTTCAAGGACTCTAAATATTTGGAAACTGCAAAACCCAACTCAACCATTTTGTTCTGAATGCTAGTATATTGTGAAGTATCATTCTTTAAATAGATACGATGAATGGGATCTTTTTATAATAGTTTCTGATGGAATTGTGTGTGTATCTATCTTGTAGGTCCACCGTTTATATCAGAGAGCCTTACAGAAGTTACCTCTTTGTGCATCACTATGGAAAGATGTAATGCTTTTTATCTTTTATTTTATCTCGATGTTTTCCTATAAATTTTCTGCATGTGCCATATCCATTGATGTGGTAATGCTCAAACTCTAGCTATATCTTACTTCTGTGCTTCCCTATCTTTTACAGCAACTCTTGTTTGAAGCATCAGAAGGAGGTAAAACTGATAACCTGAGAAAACTAGTTTCCAAGTGCCAAGAGATTGGAGTCAGCCTAAATGAGCTCTTAAATTTAAACAGTAACAAAACAGAAAGCAAGAATCACTGAACACTGGTTGCAGTCAGTTCTAAGTCCTTATAATTATTGCCAAAATTATTTGAATGATTCTTCAAGATTAGGCTGATCCCTGGCTAAGGTCTGTGTAAAGCAGACAAGCATTATTGATTATATCAAGTCCCCTACAATATTATATCCTCAAAACCGGAAGCAATGAACGTGATCCTCTTCAATTGGATAAATGAACTTCCTGTTGGGCCTGCTTCTAGGCCCTGCCAGATTCTCATAACATCATGTACGTAAGTATAGCTTCTCAAAGTGACTGACATTTATTTTAATTTTACTTTATTTTTGTTTTTGTTTTTTACTTTCTCCCTTTATGTTGTGCTATTCCTGATTCACTTGACACTCTCTGATGCCTGAGAGATTCTTGTTTGGGATTTAATTTCTAGGGCTGTGTTTACAGTAAAAAAGCAGGCAGTCCCTTTTAGTTCTTACTTTCAAAAAATCTTTTGAGATTCTTCATTTCAGGATTTAAAACCTAAGCAGTCCATCTTAAGGAAAGTGTAACTGCCATGGCCTCAAGTCTGCTAGTTGCACTTGAATGTTCTAACAGGGTTGTTTATTGCCCTTTCTACGTTCTGGACTCCTTGCTGAGACTGTTTAACTTGAAGATTAAAGAAACTATTGCAAATGCCAGTGCATCAGAACCTAAGAGTGGTCAAATATTATGTGCAATTTTTTTGTAAAGAAATTTTAATTTATAATAAAGTTAAACAGTTTAAAGAACAGTTAATATTTGAACTGCTTTGTATTGAAATACTACTTTGTAGTATTAAAATTGTTTATATACAAAATATTTTTAATATAAGTTAACTTTTTAAAAAACGTTGCTGTCTTTTATTCACTTTTCACATGCTGCCGGTGGGAAAGGGTTGAAGTTGGAGGCACAGATACTTACCACATCCATACCCACTACATTTCTATTAAAAAAAGAAAAATCCTTGGACTGCACAGTGAGCTCACCAGTGATGCCGTGTTTGCTGGGCAAGCATAAGGTTTCCTAACTTAATTTTGCAGTACGTACATACTTATGTATGTACATACATACATACATACATATATTTTTGGAAAGTCCTATGACTATTTTTGATGAATGGGAAGATGGATCCAGTTCTGAAGAGACTTTTATCCTCAAAATCAGTGTTAGGAGGTGTCTTTCCAATGTAGTTTAAATAGTGACATGCTCTGTCCTATTAAACGTCAGTGTGGCCAGATATAAAGTCCTTTATGTTTTGTTTTATTTAGACTATCTTGAGTTGGTTGCACCTTAGCAGAAAGATTGTTAATGACACACATTGTTAAACATCTGCTGTTAACAGCATTCTTAATTATTGGAGGCAGAACAGCATCCCCACAAAATAACAAGCAAACTTGTACATCTTTACATTTGTAAAACGTTTATTCAAAGTAAAACCACATTTTGAGGCCCTTCTATGTACCCAAGGGACAATAAAAGTTTAGCTAGTAAGTACTATTTGGAAGAGTCAAGAATAGACCTCATTTCTAGTGGCTTCATTTAGCCAAAAAGAAAGCTGAAGGTAGAATATCGGTTTCAAAGAAAAGAAATTTAAGAGAAGATAGTATTCCCAGAGGAGTAAGCCTCCATTTTATCTACTTCAAAGATGTTATTTGTATTTGTGTGTACATTATATATGTGTTAAAGAGTCCTTTAGAGCTTCACTTAATGCATGCAGCTTGAGAGTCTACACAGGCTGTCACTATAACAAATCCAGTTTGTTATTCACACATCATGCACCATCATGCTGTGGTTTGTGTGGTTTTATTGTTCGTTTTTTGGGTTTTTTGATACAGGTCTCATTTGTGTAGTTTAGAGTGGCCTTGGACTCACTATGTAGTCCAGGCTGGCCCCAAAGTCATGACAGTTCTCCCTCTGCCTTCTAAGGATGAGATGATAGAGATGCCCCACCACCCCTGGATTTGCTCTTTTTTAAAAATTGATTTTATTGGCACATTTTATATACATGTTGTGATCACAATCCACATTGAGAATTTGTTCCAGTACATGACACATCTTAATTCTCATTTTTCCCCATTCTCTTGCCCTCCAAATCCCGCACCCCCTATGTACATAAGCTTTATTTCTGTTTTGATCACCTGTCATTCCTTCTTAAACACCATGAAGGTTATCTTAATGAAAATTATCTTGCCTTAAAAGTAGCTTTTTAGATCACTCTTTCTTCTGTCATTTTACAGACTCACTTTATTTTCCATGTAAAGCAAGCAAACACTGCTTAAAAGTGAGGTATATCTTCTTTCATCTCATATTCAGTGTTGTCCTGTAGTGAATTACTTCTAATACATAATACTTAGGAAAGTTAAACTTTTTGGGGTTAAAGTTGATGTAATTATTATTAAATATAAAATACTTAACATACTGTGTGACTAGAACCTTTGGGCAGAGAGAGACTATAGGGAGCAAGGACTAATCATTGAAAACTAATCCCTCCCTTGCTCCCTTGTCACCACATGGGAAAAAGACAAGAGAGGCACTTTGGGTTGTGAAGTTTTATCGCTGGTAAAGGAAATGCAATAGATTACAGTGTATTTTTTATGTGTTTTTCTTCATTTTGGAGAACAGTCTAATATTTCTATTTGCCTTTTAACGGAAAATGGACCTTGTAACATTGTTGTCATAGGATTATCTAAGGCGGTTTGCTTTCAATTAAAGGGCATATAAACCTACATCATAAAGTAAGCAGGAATCTCCAGGTGCAACATCTAAGAGTAAAAGCCACTAAGTAGACAAGCCAAAGGTGATTAAGACTAAAAACAAATACAGAGGGACTTTATTGGAGATTGTAGTTTAAATATTTATTTTCTAGGGTTGTTGAAAAAGGAACATGTGGGTAGAATAAGTCTTTCATATTTTGTTAACATCATTGGGAGAAGAATGGAGAAATACAGTTTTAGTGATCTTTCATGTTTGGTATTATGCTTGCAAATGTATCATTTTTCCTCAGTACAAATTAACAGCCACTATTACATGGACAATATTTGGAGCAAGAGCTGTTCAGGAAAGTAAGACTTCTAAGAAATTATTTCTAATACATTGAGTTTTTTTCTTTATGATTGAACTTTTCAAGCTACAATGCTTCTGCTGTAAATGATAGAACTGGACTGAAGAACAGTCTTCTTTTCTATTTTTGCTTTTAAAAAAATTTTTATTTTAGGGCCGTGTTTACCCAGATGTCCACTTTCTGGACATTGCTCAGTTGTAAGCTTCACTTGAGGGCTGACATTGAACAGCCATCTATGTAAGGACTTGCTGCGTCCCTCTCCCACACATGCATCTTCCATCACTCAGGTAGCCCTACCTCCTCAGTAATGGATGGTGCGGTACTTTTGAGCACTATTTTACTGAAACATTTTTCAGCTTTTTCTAACATCTTTTAAGTAGCTAACTGGAAGCTGTACCTAACTTCATCTTCATTTGCCGTTTGGTATCTGAAAGCTTCAGCACTGTAAAGTCTTCTCTGGATTTACAGATTCCTTTGGTCAGCCAATGAAATTAAGTTTTGTAAATGTTTTTCTCTGGTGAAGTAAATGTTATAAAGAGCTGAGTAATACAGGACTAGTTACATGTTTACATTAGTGGAAACAATCAGAGCATCTGCTGCCAAGGCCAAGACATACACTTGACTTGGCACATCAGATAGTCATTTATGAGCCTGCCTGTGGATAGACTGGGCTTGTGAAGCTGGTTGAAACAGATAGAAATAGCTTCAGGAAATGGAGGTATGAACCAGTGTGATTCATGAAAAGATCATATCTAAAGACCTGGGTATTACATTTAGTTGTACCATTAGCTGGCAACATAACTGTGTTGGCTTTTTCATTGCTGCTTGCCTCTTTCCACCTTCACATATACAAATTTATGCTCTTGCCTCAGAGGTGTTAAAAGATCAAAGCAATTATCTTTAAAAAATAAGTAGTCTTCCAAGAATTTGTGATCATTTTCCAAAATGGATAGAGATGCTACAAAATAAGATTTTACTACTTTTGGACATAATTCCAGTATTGTCATTTGATGATACTAGTAATGTTCAAGCATGAATTAGTTGTCATCTTGGAAAGTCAATGGTAGAACACTTGCCTAGCATGTATAAGGCCCTGGGATTTATCCTCAGCATCAAGAATGCCATATGAATTGAATGATTTTTCCAATATTAATCTCCAAATAAACCATCAGTTAAACCATTGGTTTTTAAGTCAAAAGGAATCATGAAAATCCTCTCCCTGTTTTCAGTCCTCAGAGTTAGTGTCTTAGCTAGATTCCATTTGTGGTGCAATAGAGGATGAAGATAACCATTTATTACTCAAAGATCCAAGCATATAATCCACTTTCCACACTTTTTATTGGAGTTGCTTTTGAAGTATCGACCAATTTTAGTTTACCTACTCTTGCAGACAAAAGTCAAAGTCACCTCATCGTACAAGACTTGCATAAAGTTTATATTGGAGATAACCGCCCCCCCCACCCGCCGCCATGCAAGAATATAGAATTGCCTTTAAAAAACAAAACAAACAAAACTGACTTTCATTACAGTTAAGCCTGGCTGAGTCTTTGATAACCAGTGATGAAAAAATAGAAAAATTACACAATGCAGAGCAAAAGATGATTTGTAATATCACTTCCGATGATTAATGTGATTGTGCTAAAAGCAATATGATCTGGTTGGTGGATATAGGTGTGAATCAACCAAAAGTAAATCCAGAGTTACAAATTCTGAAGGTAGCTTCTATATTAAGATTGAAAAAACAAAAATGAAAAAATGGGTTAACATTGTCTCGTTAAGTCAAAGTCCAAATCTGAACCATAGCTAATGTGTGGCTCTCTGTGACAGTGATGTACCTATTTTCCATCTTGTTCCTACATCCTGCATGGCCTTTATTTGCAAGAGGGCTGCTACATGTGGTCATGCTAGTCATGTCCTGCACAAGAGCACACAATGAACAGATAGTGGGGACTGAGGGGAAGCTCAGGATCAGCTCAGGCCTCCTGGTGTGCTCATTCAGTCAGCATGAAGGGAGCAGGGAAATCAGTTCACCCACAGGGACCACTTGAGTCTTAAATTCTTGAACACTTCAGTTCTATGGCAAGGGTGATCCTTCTTCTGAGTTATGCAATAGCACCATGTTTGTTGGTTTTTCTGAGCTTTCTAGTTGACTTCAGCCCTATCCCTTTTATTCATACTGTAGTTAGTGGATTAAAAAATGAGGGGAAGCATTACAGATTCTTAACCCTTCAGGAGCTGAACATACTATGTCTACTTCTGTCCTGTTTAGAACATAGTCCTGACCACTGCAACACAGAGGCTTATTTTAGGTGCTTTGTGGACAACCACAATTAAGGTATGAAAACATTTGTGGAATAACTAGCCACTGTATCACTATCAGACTAAGAGATGAAGCTACTGTAGCTAGTTCTGAGCTCAAAAAAAAAAAAAAAAAAACATTAAAATCCTTTTCATGCTGTAAGTAAGTCTCTATAATTCTTTATTTTGGAAAAAGAAAACTGAAAGGGCACTTCCTAGACTTAGCTGGTGACCAAAGGTTGAGGTACAGGTAATTAGATCTAAGGCTGTTGATAATTTCCTCACTTAAGATACTTCTTCTAATACTTAAATTCTTAAGACCCACCATTATAACACTCCTATTTTACAGATATAAGTTTGAGTTAAAGGAAGTTAAACAACCATGAAGGCAGTATTACAGTAAATGACCAAACTAGGCAATTGACCTCTCAATGGTTAGGGTCTAAGTAGGTAATTTAAAACTGGGGAAGTGAAGTTGCTGCACTGAGAAGCAACCCTGAGACCTTTGACAGAATTAGACTGTTAACCTGCTGGTAGAATTTAAGCCTCAGGGGCCAAGTATTAAGCTCAGTGGTGTGGTGCCTGCTTTGGAAGTGCAAGGGCCCGGGATTGATCCTCCCTTAATCACATACAACTATGCCGCACGTGGTGACTCACACCCACCAGCAATCAGTACCACATACCACAGCGCCAGGCTTGGTGGCTTACCCTGAAATCCCTGCACTTAGGAAGCAGAGGCAGGAGGATTGCTGAGTTCGAGGCTGAATTTAGGACCAGCCTGAACTACAAAGTGAGACCCTGTCTTTAAAAAAAGGAGGGAGGAATTAAACCTCAGAGCCTGGTAGATGCTGTAACACAACACTGTTAAAGAGCTCTCTAGGAGTGATGCCCAAGAAGAAAAAAATGAGAAGTGGAAAGACATATAATTTGTCGTGACAGCTGGGTTCACTGTTCGAAATCAGCTATTCTTGGACTGTCGTGTTATCCACAAGTTTTCATTCTCATCTACCCTTTCTGTTGCCTCTGTTAAAAATTGGGTTTCTGACATTAAAGTTTGTTTTCTTTGAAAACTGGTTAACTCGATACAGCTAAGCCTTTGTGGATGCACACCTGCTGAATAACATCTCTGAAGAGTCACTTATTCACTGAGGATAGAAAGTGCAGTAAGTTCTCTTAGCTACATGTACTAAGTGATTGGAATGAGAACTTCCTAAGCCAGACATAGCAGCATGCCCCAGCGCTCAGCAGGCCAGCCCGAACTACACAGCAAGTTCAAGTTTGTCCTGAACTATGTATGGGACCCTGTCTCTAAACAAAACCCAGAACTTGCTGCTTAAGCTGAAAATTGCATAATTAGATATGAAACTTTTTATATAGTTTATAAATTCTTACTTTAGATACACCTTGAATTACAGACTACTCTATAACCAACACGAGAAAGGTCACTTAACAGCTCTAAGCCAACGTTTCTGCATATGTAAAATGGTACTGATAGTATTGCCTATTTGAATTGGGATTGTGGGGATAAAACAGGATACAGGTAAAGGACTTAGACCAGTCCCTGGCTGGAACATTGTAAACAGCAGCATGAACTAGCCATATCGAGTAGGTGATTATAGAAACTAGAAGGAAAACGAAAATGTGGGTTAGGGTATTTTAGTACAATGAGATGATGTGGTGGTGGGGTTTAGTTACTTCATAGCTGGACCTTAGATGGAGAGCTGAAGAGCAAGTAGAGACACAGTGAATGAATCAAGTAAGATTTAGTTTGGACCTGTGTTTGGCAGAAGAGAGCTCTTAATAAAGCTTTGGAAACAAAATAGTGTTGATAGATGAGTACCACTTGAAAAGAGAAGAAAATCCCCCAGCCCCGCCCCCCCAGGCACAAGGGATTTGCTGAAGAACATCACAGTGTTGGAGGCCTTTGCTACTCAGTGTACCTCCGGATCTACGGCAGGAGGAACACCTTGGAGCACGTCAGAAACAGACCGTAGGGCCTCGCCCCAGGCTTATTGAATTTGAAAGTCTGTTTTAGTAATATCCCAATCAAATTTTATACATAGTAAAATTTTGAAAGCATTTTTCTAGGCAAAGAAATGCTTGGATTTCTGTTGTTTAAATACAAAGGAGTGAAGAAATGTGATCCCAGTCACTGGAACGTCTGCTTTAACATTTGAAGTAACAGTAGCTATGAATCTCATCGTTCTTTAGGCTTATTGAGCTCTCAATATTCACGCATTGTATGGATTTGACTAGCAGCAAGTCCAAACTTTTAAAAATGCCTCTGTGCTGAACGCGCAAGACTTTCTTGCTACATCTTCATAAACAATACAGAATAACAACTTTATGTAGTGTTTACCTTGTGCAAGATGTTTTACTTAAATCACCCAGGGATGACTTGAAAGTGTACGGGAGACACTGCATAAGTTATGTAAATACACCAAAGTTCCCTGACACCAGTGATTGAACTCAGGATCGTGTGCTTGCAAGACAGGTGCAGCGCCAAATGTACCGTTTTTTAATAAGAGTTGAACATCTTTGGATTTTAGTATCCAAAGGGTGCCTAGCGACCAATGCCCTGTGGACACCAAGGAACAACTCGGTGAGATGTTTGCCTGCCAGGTTTGAAGAACACAAATTAACCACAAATCTTCATCATCACCAGTGTTCTTTCCTCAAAAATTAATGCTAGGAAATAATTCTGACTTCCAAGTTACAAATACTTAAATGTTCTTAAAATTTAACGGACTCCATAACTTACCTATTTTTATATAACAATTTACTCCAGAACTTAGCAATTGAAAGTGACATCACTTTCTGTGGTTAGGAATACAGGAGTCCTTGGGGTCTCTTAGGAAGTCATGTCAAGCTGTTATCTGGAGCTGCAGTCACCTGAGGCCTTGCTGAAGCTGACAAACCTGCTCATATCGTAATTTTCAGGCCTCAAGTGTCTCACCGCATGGATGTCCACGTAGCCTCCTCATGTGACTTCATGGGAGGGTGTCTGACTTCCAGTAGACTGCAGGCTGGGGAGGGACAGTGTAAATTACCCATTAGTCTGTACAGACAGGAGGCAGCTGAAACAATTTATGACTTGCATCTTGCATAACCATGTTTAAACTCCTGCGCCAAACAAAAAATGAATTTTAGTCTTAGTTGGATGGGAGAGATATGGGAGCATGGAGGTAAAGAGAACCTGTTTAGGCAACACTGCTTTGGGCTGGGGATTTAGCTCAGTGGTTCTGGCACCTTCCTCACTGTGCACAAGATCCCGAGTTTGATCCCTGGTACAACAACAACAAAAACAAACCATTGCTTTTATATTTCAAAAAACTGCAAGTAGAGCTCTCCCAGAAGTCCTTTAATTGATAAATGTAGAAAGATGTCTTATTTGTAAATGATCAAACTGACTCCTCTAAATAGGATGCATCTGTTAGGCTTTTTGACCTTCCAATATCAAAGCCTTTTAAAAATTTAAAAATTTTATTTTCTTAGAGTACGTTAATTGCACAGAACCATGGGTTACGTTTTAGCATGTTTATCCATTCATATGGCATACTTGGATTATACTCAGACCCTTCCTTGCTCATCTCTTAACAGTTTCCATTCTACTTTCTTATCATTCTTTTTTCTTCTTCCTGTTCCCCAATCTAGAGTCAAGAACTAATGAATGATTAATATAATCAAATGTTGGGAAAAGTTTTGCAATTGCTGGTCCCACTGGGCCTACAAGTAGTAAAATGAGTTCCCATTGCTTTTTTTTTTTTTTTTTTTTTTAGGTTTTTTGAGACAGGGTCTCGCTTTGTGGTTCAGGCTGGCCCTGAGCTCAGCCTCCAACTCACATCACAATCCTCCTGCCTCTGCCTCCCGAGTGCTGGGATTACAGGCGTGAGCCACCACGCCCGGCACTGTGGTATGTGGTACTGGTTGCTGCTGGGTGTTGGTCTCCACACCCAGTATTGTTATGTGGTTACCGGGGGATCGAACCCGGGTCCTTGCGCTTGCAAGACAGGCGCCGGAACCACTGAGCTAACTCCCCGGCCCCGAGTTCCCATTGCTTTGATGTGAGACTGTGTCCTTCAGCTTCAGTTGATAGAATTTAGAGCGGAACCTCGAGTAACCACCAACCTGACATGTAAACAACTTCAGTTAGGACTGGAATTTTAATTTTACTTGAGTTACAACATAAGTGCTAACCTCTTGTGCTTCCAGATGGTCTTAGATACAGATTTAACACTTAGACAGTTCTGACAGGAGCATTACAACATCCTTTCCTACGTGAGGTTAACTGAGAAATCCTGGCCCAGTGTCACTCTAAGGACAATGAGATCTACCTGGAAAATGAAAGTGACTGTAGGCTGTGTGGAGGAGTCTGAGCCTTCAGTTGACCAACTTGAGGGCTTGAGGGCTTGAGAAGCCCTCGGGAACAAATTGAGTTGCAATTCAAGGGTTCTTTGTACTTGTTTCTTAACCAGGTCTGAGCGTTCTTACCCTCTGCCATCTGCACGCTTATACCAGTGAAATAACCAGCCCAACACACTCTAAATTTTATGATCTGTCAATCATTAAAATTACAAAAATAGGTTGTATAGAAGAGTTGCTTATCATTAATGAATTTTGGCTGGGATAGATGCCTCCAGTCAGACCTATATATGTAAACTTTGTATTATAAAGGTATTCAGAGCAAACAGGATATTCCCAAAATTATACGGTCAAAAATTAGCTACATTTTTTCAAATTATTTTAACAAAGTAACATAGTGGGAATTCTTGTCTTTCCATTGGTAATATCGTGCTAGTCATAAAACAATGACATTTGGTTTAGTTTAGATGAAAGACTTTTCCATACCCCAGAGGACAAATTCTCCTCTAGTTAGAACAAAAATCTTGGATAAAAAAATATGATTTTTTTCCATAGGCCACTTCGTTATAGTCATTTCCAGTAAACATCTCAGTGATTAGCAAGTTTTAACCAATATGTCAAGATTATTTTCTTCCTAAGCAGATATCTAAGATTTTACTTTTCTTGCTAAGTATCAGATATATATGAACAGCAAAACTTGGTACTATAACTAGTGACATCTCTTTATTTCTTTTTGAGTTTTACAGTTTTTGGTTTCAGTCCTTTTAGATTGCTATAACAAAAATGCCAAAAAGTGGGTGGCTTATAAACAACTAATGTTTATTTATTACAGTTCTGTAGAGTAGGATGCCCATGATCAAGAAGATGGTGGATTTGCTGTCTGGTTAGAACCTGTTCTTCACTGATGGCCACTTTCACCTGTATCCTCAGCTGGGTAAACACTTGTGCTCTAAAGGCCCTAATCCCATTCACATGGGCAATGCCACTGTAAAGCCACCATTTCAATATCAGTATCCCAGAGGGCAAGGTGTCAACATGAGTTTTAGGAAAAAACAAACATGGGGACATTGCAAGTGAAGTTTGTTGACAGATGCAGTATATTTTATTAACCCGATTTAATTTGTGAACAGTCTGAAAAAAGTAAAGAAATTTGCACAAGGTCACACAAATATTAAGTGCTGGACTTTGAGCCCAGGTTACCTGGCTTCCAAATCTGAAAACTCATTTACTATGTTGTAATGTCCCTTGAAGTGACTGCTCTATGAATGTTTACTTGGTGTTACACTGATTAAATGTATAATACATAAATTCATTGACAGCAAGTGTAAACAAGGATAAAAAGTTTACCATGTTCTTCAAATCATTCTGCTTAATTTGTTAGGCAAGATTTTAAGCCGTTCTTCTGATATAAGACTTCTCTTCCACTGCTCTCCTTTTCTTTAGACTGAGGGTGACCACTTTCCTGTTTCTTGCTCACCCTTGTCCTGAGAGTAGAAGCTCATTTCTTCCTGAGGACCTTGCTCCTGCAGGCAGTAGAGTGTGGTGCTTCTCAAACCTCAGCGTGCAAAAGAACCAACCACTTGGACAGGACAGTACAACAGTTTGCTGAGCACCACTTCAGAGTTTCTTGTTCAGTAAGACAGGAGTGAAGCCAGAGACTGCAGACCTGTAACAAGTTTTCGGGGATGGCACTTTAAAAATGATTAGCAGAGCTGTTGACAGAAACATCTTTAGGACCCACTCAAAGGAAAGTAGGCTTGTAAGCACATCAGTGTTTCTTTACCCACCTTATTCACTGGATCTGCTATTGTGCCATTACTGGCTGTTCCTTGAAGTAAAAATGACCATGAAGGGTAAGGATTTTGAATGAAATCAGAGCCTTAAGGCAGCCACGACAGTACAACTGAATATATGAAAGAGGGCCTCCAGAGCTCCCTCAGAAAATGGAAAGAATGATAAGTGTCCTCGAAGCAACTGGGAGTGTTTCAGAAGCAGATAATGACAATATGACTTACTATAATAATTTTTAAATTTACACATTCACTGCATTTTTATCATATCTTACATATATGTTATGGAAATGCTTGTTGACTTGGGATGCTATGTATTTCTAATAGGATAAAGAGAGTAGTTGACCACAGTAAGTATGGAAGAGGATGATTTGCTGAGGGGCCAGCGTTTCATTGCTTTATTTCTCTTTCTCCAGTAGAACCCATAGCTCATCGACATGAGTGAGAAAAAACAAAAATCAAAAACAAGACAAGACAAAACCCACATAAACACCTTATCCACATATGTAGGAGATAAAATAAGGCTTAATTCAAAAAATATTTTGGACCATTGTAAGTGCACCAATTTTAGTTGGGGAGGGTTTTGTGAGGGGCTAAAAAACAGCAAAAAACTTTCTCAAACCAAGTCAAGTATGAAGGGATTTACTGAAAGGATATAACATGCAGATTTTCAGATGAAGAACAGGACAAAAGGTTTGACCAAACCACCCAAGGAATGGAATTTTGTAGAAACCATCACTTATTGTGAGACAAAGGCTTTGGCTCCTTCTTTCTCTTTCTTACCATTCTAGTCATCTTAGTCACTTTCTTTGCTGCTGAGACACAATAATCAGCAACATCCAAAAACAAAAACCCCCCCCCCAAAAACCCAAAACAGGACAGATTTGTTTTGGTTCACAGTTGATAGAGGCTTCAGTTCTTGCATGGTTGACCTACTCTAGGCAGAAGCAGTGTGATGGAAGGAAAAGCTGGGTGGAGGAAAGCTGTACGTGGCCCTCAGGAAACAGATCAGGGGGAGAGCTGGGAAGGCCTTTCTTTCCTGCTTCCACAAGGACCTGCTTCTTCTGACCAGACCCCACCTGTGAATAGCAAATCATCTCTAACACCCTCATAATCCAATTACCTTCCAAAAGCCCCATTTATCAGCTCATGAGGCTTTATGCCAGATTTAACAGTCTTTTGTCCTTCTTAATATAATGACCTATTTTGTTTCTTAATACTTGGATATAATTTTACTTTTTCATGGTATCAATGACAGCCAACATCCTAAATTTTTAGAATTTTAAGAAAATTCTAGAATTCTAAGTTTTTAGTTTTCAAGCACTTTTTCATATTATCATCAGAATGAATGCTTCTTAGTGTCCTAATTTGAAATTTCTTGTCAAAAAGAACTTGATTGTTCTTCCTTGGATTGAGTCCACAGAACATCTGATTGGGTTTGTGGCCAGGAAGTAATTACAAATGTGGGGACATGGGATAGACAGTGCTCCCGATCTGCTTCCCTTAATAAGAAAAATCAAAAGTGTGACTCAGACTATTCGGGCTGCTTTTGATTGGGAGGTTTATAAACAACAGAAATTTATTTCTTACAGTTTGGAAGGCAAGAAGTCCAAAATAAAGACAACAGCAGTCTTGCTGTCTGATGAAGGCTGGCTTCCCAGTTCATAGACACCATCTTCTTTTGTCCTTTTGTGAGTGAGGGAACTTCTGGAGTTCTTTTTATGAGAACAGTAAACCCGTTCAGGAAAGCTCTGTCCCAGTGACAATCATCTCCTAAATACCAGTGGGGACCAGGTTTCAGCATTATTTGAGTCATATGTCTGGGAAAGGACCAGTAAAGGCCTGGTTATCTCCACATCCTTCTTAGAGATCCTAAGTGATAGGATGGATCTAGCTTCTTCTAAGAGATGATCATCGTAGAAGAAAGTAAGAAAATGTTTGACTAATGAAGACCTTGGCTTTGTGATCCTGACCTCCCAGATATCAGCAGCACCATGACTAATTGGACTAGGATGGTCCTATGATAGTGGCAGCCCATGTATAATCTGAGCAGAGATTCATCCTTCAAACCTGGTGCCCAGCCACCAGCACTCTTACCAGATTCTTTCCCTTCTAGAGTAGAAGTGGAAGATTCAGACTCTGAATTTCTGCCTGGACTCTATAGGGGAAGTGGTGGGAAAGTAACTGTAGGTACAATAAAGCTATGCCATGGAAATAACGTTATAGAATAGAGATGATCAATCAGTAGCAATGGAAGCAGAGAGAAAAACTGGGTCATCACACTAGTGAAAGATCCAAAAATTTAAGGAAATATCTTACTCTGTTTTCTATTGCTGTGACAAAATAGCTGAGCCTGGGTAAATTACAAATAAAAAAGTTTATATTGGTTTATGTAATGGAAAAAGGTTGGGAGATCTAAAAGCTTGGTAATAGGTTTTTGGCTACCTTATCTCTTGCCAGAAAGTGGAAGGCAACAGGCATGTATGGAAGACAGCAAGAAAAACACTGAAGAAGTTGAACTCACTTTTATAACAATTCACTCTTGCAGTAATGAGTCCATTCCTGTGAGAAAGACAGTGATCCCTCTTGACAACCTTGTCACCTCCTAAAGTTCTTACCACTTGTCATTATCAGTACATTAGCCGTTAAATTTTGCAGTGAGTTGCATTGGAGACAAATCAAATCTAAACCATAGTATTTTACCTCTGGTCCCTGAAATCTCATGTCTCTTTCACATACCAATAACATTCATTCTATCTCAGCAGATTCAAGTCTTGACTCATTTCAAAACCAGTTCAAAAGTCTGAAGGCTCATCTGAATCAGATAGGATATGGACAAGAAGAAAATTGAAATCAAAACAAACTCTGTACTTTAAAGGTACAATGGTGAGAAAGCGATGGGGTAGACATTGGCATTCCAGAAGAAAGAGACAGACAACAATAGAAAGGGGGGATAGCCCAAAGCAAATCTGACTCCCACGATGTCTGTATAAGTCAGGTTTCCTGTTGGAGGACACAGTCCCCAACTCCATTCAGAGAATGCAGTCCATGGTTCACAGTTTACAATACAGCAAAGCAGTGTGGCAGAGCAAAGATGCTGGGCTCTTAGCAGGTGGGAAGCAGGGAAGGGGAACAGTGACAGCCAGGAAGTAGGTGAGGAACCATATACACTGTAGGACATAGGTCATGCCTCATGACTGAGAGATATCCAGAAATACACTCTGTCCATCTCTTGGGCTGATCCCAAAGCCAGTCAAATGGACATTCCACCCTAACCACCACATTGTCTTCAAACTAGGGGATCATTTTTCCACCCATGTGCCATCTGCTGGACATACTGAGTGCCTGCACCACCAAAACATTAGACAACTCTGCCCTTGTGGTTTGGTTGAGCTGCATTCAGACTTCAGCTTTCTCAGGCTGGAGTAGCTTCCTGGTGTTGGCATCTTTCCCAGGCAGATGCTGCATCTCCTGGAGGCTCTACCACGGTGGGTTCCGGCACCAGGAGAACCCCTTTTTGATGTCTGCCAGGCACCCAAGCAATGGCTCTTTGGTGGCTTCCCCTTTGTGGTAGGTTTCTGCCTGGGCTTCTAGGCAGTTTGACTTATTCTTTAAAAGTTAGGTGGAGGAAGCTATTCCCTTACTTGCTTTTATGTTCTGCACAGCTACATAATCAACAGTATGTGGAAACGGAGACAACTGAGGAAGCTGAATTCACAGTTACTGTGATGAATTTTGATGGAGCCAAATCACATCTAAACCATTGCATTCTACCTCTGGTCCCTCAAATTCATGTCTCTCTCACATAAACAGAACATTCATTCCATCCTAGAAATTTCAAAATCTTAACTCTTTCCAAAGCTAGTTCAAGAGTCTGACGTCTCATTTGGATCAAACATGGGTGTGCATGGACTGGGGCACCTCAGAGACTTGCTGCTTATGTGCTCCAGTGCAGTAGCCTGAGCTACACACAAGGCCATTTGAGCAATAGATGTGGAAGGTGCTGAAATACAAGAAATACAGACCCAGGGTGTAAGCAGTGAGTTTTTGGAGGGTGGCATAGGCTCCTCTCTTGAAAATATTCTGTCCTCTAAAGTTAATGGAAGAAAGGTTTATTTTAGCTCAGTTTCTAGAGGTTTCTATAATCAGCTGGATCTAAGGCAGGGTGGCAAGACAGAGGGGCATTGAAGAGGAGAAACAGTTCGTGGTGAAGCAAGGCAGGCCGAGGCAGCAAAACAAGAAGTAGCTTCTTACTGTCTCTCTATGATCCATCCAGGCCCTTTGTATAGCACCCCTCACACCCAAGGTTAGACACCCTTCATCCCAGAGTCACAGCTTTAATCTCAGCGTTATGAACTCTAATCCAGCCACCTCTGAAACTCCCTACCTATGACTTCATGATGCTTTGGGGCAACATCTAGATACGAACCATATGCAAAATAAGAGAGAAGGTGAAAAGCAGAACTAGGAGAGCTAGACAAAGACTTTACATAGCTGAAGAGAAAATCTGTTATGTAGCATCTCAACTTGGTTGTTCATTGCCTTTTGCTCTTGTGTTTCTGTGATTTTTGATTGCAAAATTGGTTTATTTGCCTTTTTTCCTTTGAGACAGGGTCTCGTTTTTGTAGTTCTGCCTCTGCCTCCCAACTGCTGGCATTATAGGCATGAGCCACCATGTCTGGTACTGTGGTATGTGATTCTGATTGCTGGTGGGCTTGAGTCACCAAGCCCGGCACTGTTGTATGCGGTTACTAGGGAATCAAACCCAGGCCCTTGTGCCTGCAAATCAGGTGCTGGAACCACTGAGCTAAATATCCAGCCCAATTTTTGCCTGTTCTTTTTTTTACTCCCTGGGGAGTCATGGCAACAGAAAGGACAGATTTTGACCCTCCTGTAACCCCTCTGAGACAGCTGATATTATTTTAACAGGAATTTAGGGGAAAAGAGGTCACTAAAGAGCTAGAGAAACTAAGAGACTTACCTAGTATTCCACTGCAGGTCTCTTACAAGCGAGTTTGAATCCCTCATTTTCATCCTTTACCTTACTGCCCACTCATTCATGAACCAGAACTATGCCCTCCTATTTCAAGATTTTGAAAAGTATCACTATCTTCCCCAGCAATATCCTGATTGTAATGCTTCTTCAAAGAAGACTAACATGAAAATTTATCTAGAATGTTGGGAAATTGTCTGTTAACTTCTTTGACTTAGCTTCTTTTTCACCATGATGAATTTTCTTTGGTATCCACAAAGCTGATAAATGAATATTCCATAACTCAATTTACTGTGATCTCCCTGAGTTGTTTACCAGTTTGTTCTTGTTCTCTGAAAGAGTAAACAGGCTCACTTAGGATTGTTTTTCAAAAAGGCCTAGCTCCTTTTTGACACTGGGAACTCCCTTTTCCCTCTGACCCAGGAAGCCTGGCAATACTACTCCCACTTTCCTGAGCAGAAAATTGAGGTCGAAGAATATTGAGGTTAATGTACAATCCGAGTTCAACTTTAATTAATTAGTTAATTATTTAATTATAGTACTGAGGGTTGAATTCAGGATCTTTGCACTGACTTATATCTCCAGGTCTCTGTAAAATTATGTTTTAAAATTTGAGATAGGTTCTCTTTTAGTTGCTAAGTTGCTCAGGCTGAGCTTGAACTTGCAATTATCTTGCCTCGTCCTCTCAGGGTGTTGGGAATACAGGATATGAACTCGTCGGGGATCAAACTTAGGCCCTTCCCCATGCTAGGCAAGCACTCTACCACTGAGCTATATTCCAGATTACTGGGTTCACTATCATGAGAAACACTCATAAAGAGAACATTGATTGAATACTGACTATTTCACTTGCAAGGCAAAGCTACTATAACCTAACTGTATTTTATGGATGCTGTGGCCTGATACAGAAAAATGTTCAGCGTTTATAAGCAGGATGGAATGATCTATTTTATCTGCAGAGTTAAACTCTAAAATAAAATTTCCAAATGCTAGTGAGCTTGAATGGAAATACTATGGTCACAATGCACTTCATCAATTTATCTAGGAGTTATTCTCATGCTTGCTAATAGACATAGCACCAAATGTAATGACAAGATTAACAAAAGAAGCCAGACACTGTTATTTTTTTCAGAGGTTAAAGCTTTTCCAGTCTAAATGAAAAAGGGATATTGTTAATTTTATTTCCTTTCTATTTTTGTCCAAAATCAAATAAAAATTTTCTGTTTCACATAAAAAAGTTTTTCTCTTCAGGAATCATTGAGCTCAATAGTCACCCAATATAGTTTTTTATTAGAGCATAATTCATAATAGATTTCTATGTGTCATGTGAGCAGAGAAATTATAACTGATGAGTTTGCTTGATTTAACTGTGATAACAAACACAAAGATGGCTCCATTACAGAAGTCAAATCTCAGTACAAAAGGTAGCTTTCTAGGAACGTTTCCTGACCTTCACAGCTGAAGTTGCATGCCTGTCACTTCCTTTGTGCTCTTCAGAATAGCTGTAGCTTCTTCATTCCTGTTTCCATCAGTATTTCCTTGTTTTTATTTGCTTATCTATGTCACCTCCCCTGTAATGCAGCTCCTAGGCCTTGTTTTGTTAGCTGTAGTGCACAGAATGTTGCATGTAATAGGTATACAATATTTGCTGAATAAATAAATCCATTTTGGAAAAGAGCTTGATGGCACATTCCTGTAATCCCAGCATTCTGTGCGGTGAAGGTGGGAGACTGCAAGTTCGAGCCCAGCCTGGGCAATTCAGTAACTTAGCAAGACCCTGCTTCAAAATAAATTTTAAAAAGGAGATATTGTTCACTGTGGAAAAATTGAGGTCAATCCATAGTACTATAAAAAAGCCGAACAAGTCTTGTTAACTATTTACTCTAGGGTAGTTCACTAGTTTATATTCTTTTGATTGTTTTGTTTGCTGTACATGTTGTTCAGTCTGTCAAGCTTTATTGCATATATTCTCCTTCTCATTGTAAATTTATTTACTTTTGAATGTAATTTCAATTCTTTTTGATTGTGCTGTGTTCGGTGAAGAGCACTTAGCACTTAATAAAGCAATGTTATGTGTGACGTACATTGCAACTAGTGTTTTGTTGAATAAGGAGAGTGGATTTATTTTCAAAGAAATAAATTAGAGTGATTACAGGGTCCTTTTTAAAAAATATTAGCTACTGGGCTAGGGATTTAGCTCAAGTGGTACTGCACCAACCTTGCAAACACAAAGGCCTAAATTCAACCCCTGGTACAGGAAAAAAAAAAAAAAAAAAAAAAAGAAAGAAAGAAAGAAAGAAAAATTAATTGCTGCTGTGTTTTCTAGAGCAGGAGACCTATAGGCAGAATACCAGAACTTGCTCCCAATTTTGAATACTCAAAAGCAAATAGGTTGAGAAAAAAACACTGGGATACGTTCTCTGGAGGCATCTTTTGTGACTGTTGCATCAGAGGAGTGAGAGCAGGAGGGAGCCACTGCCTACTGTACCAGTGACTTGGTAACTAAGCTTCCTGCTAACTCGGTGGGGTGTGGTGAAGGCTGACAGATAGGTGGGAAACAGTGCCAAGCCCTCTGGGGTTGAGCTATACACAGACTGAGCTTGGTGATAATGTCAGGCCTCCTATGAGTACCTGATTCTTCATTTTGCAACAGGCAGAGCAGGAATCAGCACTGAAGCTGTGTCTAAGAAAATTATTTCATATCACGTGTCTTGGGTGATGGAAGCAGAAAGGGAACAGTGTATTTCTTTGTGTTCTAGGAATCACATGTCTTCATGTTTTGGCCTTGACATGATCTTGAAATGTGCATTAAAAGAAGAATTTATAGAAAACTCATGTGCAATGATTTAAGGTAGATTTGTTATTGCTATATCCCTTTTCTGACTTGTGTGGGTATGTGTGGTGTTTTGCTTACTCTGCAAAAGAAATGTGAGACCAGTGGGGGTTCTGTTTTTAAAACCCACACTCAATAAGTGCAAAAACTTTACCCATGTCGTGGAAAAATGGGGTCTTATCAATAATAATTAAAGTAATTCAAAAATTGATAAAAATACTTTGGTTTATTCTTGTGAAAGATTTTTTTTTTTGAGACAGGGTCTCGCTTTGTGGTTCAGGCCGGTCCTGAGCTCAGCCTCAAACTCACATCACAGCAATCCTCCTGCCTCTGCCTCCCAAGTGCTGGGATTACAGGTGTGAGCCACCATGCCTGGCACTGTGGTGTGTGGTACTGGCTGCTGTTGGGCATTGCTACCCAGTATGGTGTGTGGTTACTGGGGATTGAACCCAGGCCCTTGTGGTTGCAAGACAGGCGCCCAAACCACTGAGCTAAACCCCTGGCCCGAAAGATTTCTTAATGTAAGTACAATATATCAAAAGTATCAGGGTGTAAATACTTACATAGCAAATGTACTTAAACACTAATAGTTTTCATTAGGAGACTATATATCTGCCTGTGGGTTCAATAAATAGACTTGAAAATATTTTGTATTATAGTCACACATTTTATTACAAATTTATTTTGTACCCAATAGAAAAGCAGATTTGGAACCTATTTACAAGTACTATATATTTACATGTATACAGTTAATGAATTTAAAGAAAATGGGCAAAGAAACAATATATATGGAAGACTATGCCACTGTACATGGTTTATTATTTTTAATGTCACTGAATCTTTACTGTAATAAATACAGTTCTATATTTACACATCTTATAAAACATCTCATAAATGTATTTTTTCAATTCCAAGTTAAAACATTTGATCAAAATAAACATGCTTATATAAAAATAAATCTACCTAACAACCTTTTTGTTTGGGTGTAATGAAGCTAACGTAAGGTAACAGAAGTTAAGAATTAATCCTTTGCTTTTTCATATTTAATAATTTGTCTTTCAAAATATCTAACACATGTATTAATATGGAACAAGCAGTGAAGTACTGTTCCTCATATCAAGTGGTTGATCCAGAAAGAATACAGCTAAAACAAACTAAATAACAGGATAACATATTACCAAGTCCTGCTGAGTCCACATTGGTGTCAGACACAGTGGCTAGAAATTCTAGAGGTCCATGTGTGAGAAGTTACATCAGTGAACTTAATTTATGTCATATCCATATTTGATCGTTACCTTAAGATGCACATCGATTTATATCAACAAATAAAACCTCTTGCAAAAAATGTGCACTCACTCTGGAATAAAATATCCTGCATTGATTACTATCTTTTCTAGGTTATGTCCATTGCCAGCAATGAACTTTCTTTCTGAGCTTTGGACAGCAAAAGAGTGCATTAAGATAAAGTTTACTTGTACTGATTGCCTTAGTGCCAACTGAAGAAATTCTTTTAATTTTCCTTTCAAAATATTTGCAATCGATTTTAATTTCATGGAGTGAGGGGGTGTGTGGAGACTTTGAACGCTAAAATCTAGTTTCTCTAAAAATGATGTGAGTACAAATGAGTCAATAATGCCTCACAATCATTACCCATGAAAGAGAGGGCAACTTGGGTGAATTTTCTTTCACAGAAAGGCAATGGAAGCCAAGAACATCTCCACATGGTCACTAAAATTAAATCTCATGGATCACATCATTTACCCAGTAATACAGGTCATTTAAACCATATATTTTCCTAATAATTAACCATCTTTAAGGAACTTGGAAGTTTAAATAAACTCATTTTGAAAGTGAATTCTTCCATCACAAATGCTTACAAATGTTTGATGAGTTTAGGGAGCATGCAATTATAGTCAAGGAGAATCTTTTTTTGAACAACATTTCAGTATGCTTTTTGGATCTGGCGTGATATAAATTGTGTTGAATGACCTGTCTTTTAGATGAATGAATTATACAAGCAGCATTTGATTATATTTCACTCTCAAGTATCAAAAGGTATCAGCTTTTTCACACTGAGAGAGAGAGGTTTTTTGGTTCTTAAACCAAGGTTCAACTCAGTTGTCATCACTACTGCTCTCATGTCCCCAATTTCACATTTTCAGATTTCAATTTTTGAAAACTTTTTCTCTCACATATCAGTTAGAGACATGGAACAAATGCCACAGATGAAAGATGACAGCTTTCAGTCATTGGATAAGCTGGTGGAGTCCCAGAACTGGCAGGCAGGTCATAGACTATGCTAGCACTGGTAAAGGTTACCAAGGCTTGGGTTGAGTCACAAGACTGCTTCTCCACATCATCAGAATCAATTGACATCAGGCTTGGGTGTTTTGATCTCATCCAAAAGTGGGTCTGTTTCCCCATACTCCCAAGATCCTCCTTAAAATGGGGATTGAAGAGGATGTAGAGAAGAGGATTGAGGCATGCAGGGAGCGGGACAATTACTAGAAGGATAAACTTAATTACATCAGGACTGATAAATGTGAGATTTAGCAAAGAGGAGAAGGACAAGAAAGCCACGGGGCAGTAAAGAATACAGTTGGTGAAAAGCAATAGCGCAATATGTTTCACCATTGAACAATCCCAAATACTCTCCAGGTCTCCCTTCTCCAAATTGCAGTACAGCTTGGTGTAGGCAATGGTCATGATGAGGAAGCACAGAGAGTTGAGCAAGACAAGAGCCACCATGTAGCCGGTGGCGCTGGGCTCCCCAAAGGGCAGGGGCAGGCAGAGTGGGGAGGCGCTGTACTCACTGCCACCCAGCAGGGGCACCACAGCAATGGTCAGAGCCAGCAGGATACAGAGCAAGATAATTACCTTCAGGGTAGAGAAAGGAGTTTTCATTTCAAATTTTATAGAACACTTTACAGAGAACCCACGCTCCAGAGCTGCCAGAGTAAGCAAGAAAACAGATGATTCTGAAGCAAAAATGGACAAAAATCCAATGACTTGGCAACCAATGCCATTCTCCCACCATGCACCATGTTGTGCAAAGCTGCCAAAAGTGAAGGCGTCCACACCAGCCAGTACGGTGCTGGAGACCCCCATGAGCATGTTCACCACCGCGATGACTCCGACTAACAGCTTTATGGATGAAATGTACAGAGAGGATCTGAACACTACTGATGTCACCAGGGCATTACAAGACAGTGCCAGAACTGCGATGCTCCACACTCCAATTCTGATCAGCCAGCTGCCAAACAAATGCTCACAGGGCTTGAAAGGGCCTGAAAATCCAAAGAAAAAGTCTTTGTCACTATAGGATTAGCAACTTCTGCCACGTTCCTCTTTTGATTCTTCAGTAAGACCCCTGAAGACAGAGCCCAGGGGCAGCCCTCATAACCCACGGCGGGCGCCAGTGGCAGGCTCTGCTTTCTCACACCACTAGGGTCACCTTGGAGTGTTTGCACGTGAACTCTGAGCACAGGAGGCCCATGTGCTACCAGACTGTATGCAGGAAAAGGAAGAGGGGAACTTCTGCTCCTGGACTGTAGTCTTCTAAACACGGCAGCATCAGGTCTCCCAGATTTTTCATTATATTCTATAGAATGTTTTGCTATGATTTCATAGGCAAAAAAAGAGAATCCTAGGGAGGTATCCCATAACGTTAGAAAATGAAATATGGGTACTATGAATGTATATTTCATGAAAATCTGACCTTTGTTTTAAATTGACATTTGGTGTTAAGGGATGCTCTCATTTGGATCTTCAGTGTCCCCCAAAGACCCATGTGTTAAAGGCGCGGTCCCCAGCTGTGGCCTTACTGAAGGGGCATGGAATCTTTGAGGTTGGAAGAAGGGTCGGGCCCCAGGGGTGTGATCCTGGAGGGGATACCGCATCTACGAACTCTCCTTTCCTGTTTTGTAGCTTCTGTGCTGCCATTGATGTTACAGGCCTCTGCCTTCCTACACATTTGTTATGATGTACTGTCCGGCCATTAGCCCAAGGCAATAAGGCCAAGTCATCATGGACTGAGACCTCAAAACCATTATTATTTTATTGTTTTGTCACAGGAACAGAACTGTAACCCAAGGAAAAAGGAAAAATATAATTGTCAAACAAAATGTCACTGTGCCCCACTGTCTTCATTCTGTTTCTAGGAAAGAGACTTTCAAGTGAATTCAATATTTTTTCTTTCTTTTTAAAAATTTATCTGTACAAACTAAATAGTTATTTACAGAGAAGACAAATCACTTTCATAAATCAGGGGTTACATAAAATAAGACCATTTAGCATACTATTTCAAGCTAAATTGCTAACATTACATATACCTTTATCGATATGGTTGAATCTTTAGTTTTTATTAATCTGAATGAAAAGTTCTCCACCTAAATCCAGTTTGTGAATGAAGAGAAACTCCAGGGAACAAACACTTATTGACACTGCTCAGGTCCCCGTGAGGAGGGGCGTGTCCAGCGGCACTTCGGGCGCTGGGATTGGCCACAGTGTTACCGAGGGACTCAGAGGCAGGAGAAGCTGTGTTGGGGCTGAGGCGACTCTGAGACCTCTCACCTGGGGAAGGTGAACACTGCACCGAATGCAAGGCTTTGAAGTCTTCCTCGAAGTCCAGCAGGAAATCTTCAAGATCACGCTCATCTGCAGGAAGAAGTCCTGGAAGGATTAGTTCTGTCTCTCTTTTCAAACACCAAATCGCACTGAGGAAGTTTCGGGCTGTCCTTCACCTAGAGACTGTCACAAGTGAAAGTGGAAGCAAGGTGTCCTGCCCTCCCCGGGGCTTTTGCTTTCTTTCAAGTCTATTAGAGAGTTGGCTTGGGGTAGTGCACTCAAGCCACGGTGCCCCAGTATTCCAGTCCACCTGGGGGTGAGGGAAAGTGACCCAGAATCTAGGTTGTAACATCTAACCTTTCGCATGGTGTTGGTGTTCCCTGGAGCTTAGGAAAGCTCCAAATCTCTCTGACCCAAATCAGAGAGAGGTTATAGGCCCCTCCATTCGCTGCAGGGACCATTTCATCTGATTTTCTAAAACTACAACAACCACAGCACAAATGTTCCCAGCTGTGTCATCTGAGCACAAGAGGAGAATCAGGTACAATACATTTCATCTTCTCTAGAAAATTCTGCATAACAGAGGAAAATAAACTGATGCAGGAGTTACATTTCTTGTTTATGGTGTACCTCTTGATCTAGCATGGTGCCTGGCACATACCAGTAGATGCCCTTATTTTTTTCAGATGACTGGATCAGAGTAGACATGAGAGGGGGAGATGCAGGAAGGGAAAAAATATCTAAAGCAAGAACAAGAGCAAGACACATGTGATCTTAAACAAACAAAAAAGCCAAGATATGGTTCCTTAAACAGTGCACATCTGAAGACAGACTGAAGCACACTGGCTTTGGAATCAACAAATCATTATGGCTCAGAGAATAAGAAGCCATTCTGTTCAGACTCTGTTCAGACTTGCGGGATTGGCAGAGAAAGGAGGCGATGCCTTCCAAGGAGCCTCCTCATTACCGCAGGTGTGGTTGCGGTGCATTGCTGCCTGTTTAAGTAATGTCTTCCTTCAAGCACCTCGCAGACATTATCTCACTGCACCTTCCTGACAGATACCCCTACGGGGATAGCAATAGAGCATGATTTAGAATCAGTTGGGAAAGAAAATGAATCCTTCAGCCTTTCTGCTGAAATATGGAAGAATCTAAAATGTGTATGTTCTCTTCTCTTCCTGGACATGGGAATAAAATTGGATTTTTTCTTCTGGAGAAAAGTATCCAGAAGTATGTTTGAAAAATTTATTTACACTGATGGGACCCTACAGAAAGTTTATGGAAATACTGATGTGAGCAACTCTGATGACAATACATGCTAAGGAGGATTTAATTATAAATACAAATGTTAGGAATTCACTAACAGAACAGATATAACTGTAGAATAATTCCTGAGAGAGCTTTCTCTTTCTGTAAATCTTTAAAATGTAGGATTGATTCTCAACTTGCTAGGGTGTTTGTAAAGGAATAAGTGTGGAATTTGAATAATCTATCTGATGAATTTTCAAGACCCTTTTAGGAATAATTTCATCACTGTGACAGAGTAGGTTTTACCTGGAACTTGAAACATGCCAGCATCTTTCTTATGAAAGTAGTCCACACTGCTGTTGTCACCTTTATTCCACTGATTGGAGATTTTGTAGATGTTCTCACATACTCCAAACGCACAACACTGATAAGCATAAGGCATTTCTATAACTCTTTAAAAGAACAAAGACCAAAATTAAAAAAAAATATGTAAAAAGATTGGTCATTAAACACATAAATATTTTCTCAGCTAATGAATGATTCTACTTTTGGATTTTAACTAAACAATCTGAAATAAGTTACATGCATGTGGATGTTCACTATAGTGCTAGTTATAACAACAATGGAGTTATTAAGAATTATTACCATGAAATGTGGCTAATTACTGAAGCTGTATGATGTAACTTCCATCTTTCAAGTGATGAAAAATATTTATATTAATATGATTAAAAATGACTGTTAGGAAAATTGTAGCTACATCATGACAAGTGCCTAAAATGTGCTATTTCTAGGAATAATTTGATTCTGGTATTAAAAATAAATATTGTAAAGTCTACAAAGAAAATACAAAAAATGTATTTTTCCTTCTCTTCTATTTTCCAAACTATCTTTTGGAGTTATATTACTTTCATGGTTTTAAATGTACTATATATAAAAAGTATTATGTCTTAAAGCATGACACATGTTTATAAACATATTTATACATAAAAATCATTCAGGATACCTCTTTATTGTAATAAGCAAATAAATGTAAATTTCATTATTATGACAGATTCATCACTAATAGGTTTCAAAGAGCATTGCTTCCTCCAATATTTATTGTATTTTATTAGAATGTACACAAGATACAGGAATTAGAAACTACAAACAGGAGGATAACATTGTTGTGATGTTAGTTAGTTACATGGCCTCGTTTCTATCTCATGGATCAATGGTTTCGGGCTCTTTCCATGAACTTTGTTGTTCTGGAAGACATCTTTGAGAAGAAAAAGAAATGCGGTCAGGAAGACACATTCTCCTACTTCGGGGCGTAGGGGACTCGAGGGCATGAAATACAATTCAAAAGGGTCTCATGACCTCATAAATTTAGAAACCACTGTAACATGTCTATTATTTCACGTGACCACAAATGCATCTTATTAGTTTTAATGACAAACTCACTTGAGTTCTGGAAAGTTTTCAGATGATATCAAGCTCTGTAAGGCATGATTTCCTGTTAATTTTAAGTGAGTTAAACCATGTAACCCAGTTACAGGAAAAGATGACAGAAGGTTGGATGATAGGTCCCTGCAAAACATCAAACAACAATTGGCTTTTAGTCTGGGTTAGCATAAACCATTTATGTCAAAAAAGAAAAAGCAACCTAAAGATGATTAAACTCTTCAATAAAAACTTCTAAGCAGGATCTTTATTCTTAATGGTAAAAGTAACCATTTTGGTTTTAGCTCTTGATAACTTTTCTTTTTACCAGAATTGCAAAGCAGAAAGCTTGAGTTTCACTCCAATTGCTCTATATTTGGCTTCAGTTTGCCAAGCAGAAACACTTAATACCAAGAGGAAGGCACTACATTTATTTTAGAGGAATGAAAAGTTTTGGAGGATTATTTCTGTCTTTCTTCCCCTAAGTTTTTCCAGCTAATTCCTTTAATTAATTAATAATTTGGTGCCAGAGATCAAACTTGGGACAGTCATGGCGCCACTGATCTACAGTGATTCCCTGTTTCTCAATTAGATAAGTAAGAAGAGATGGAAAGAATGAGAAAATAAGGGACAGGAAAGTTTTATCTTGGTCAGGAGGGTGAGAAAAAAAAATAACCTTCAGAACGAAGTTGACATTGGATTCCATCCCACCTGAGATCACGCAGTAAAAATAGACAGCTTCACCTGATTAACCAGAACCTGCTGCCACTCAGATCTTCAGCAACCCCTACAGGCTCATAGGGCACAAGGACACTCCTCTCTACCTCTGGCAGTGTTCAGTGTGTGGAGAACATAAAGGACGGCAAATGGTACTGTGAGTGTCTTTAACAAAGCATTTGTATTAACCAGGTGGCCTCCAGTTATTAAGAACATTCCACAAAAAAGTTCTGCAATACTTACAGCTTTATTAGAGATGGCAAAGTAGAAAATGCATTGGGGTGAAGTACAGCAATTTTATTCCAAGCTAAATTCCTATTTAAAAAGAGAAAGAATTATATAAGCCAAGAAGTACACATGAGGTTTAATCAAATGCATTCAGTATTCTATCAACATTTAATTTCCATGCAGATCAGGAACAACTAGCCCATTGGACTACCTTTCAGATAAAGATAAAAGTGAAAAATGATGAAAGGGGGAACTTTAAATCCACCCTGTTTAAAATAATGAAAACGAAGTCATTCAGGAAGATATTTTTAGTTTTTATTCTCTTCTTATTAAAAGATTGACTTTAATATGGATGTAAAATTTTATTAGGGCTTTAAAAAATTTGCAGGGGTAGGAGAGTGATAAGAGATAATGTTCTGGGGTTCTTCTGAGGAGCAAATAGTGCTCAGTCCTAAAATTTCCCTGATAAATAATGAAACTCAACTAGGAACTTGTGAACATCATCATATATGTCAGCTCTTGAAAGATGCTTTCAAGATAATTCCAGTAAACACTATTAACAAGTAAATTCTTAAGCAGAATATGAAAAATAGTGACAAACATATGTTAAACATAAAGTCCTCTGACAGCAAATAAAACACTATGTTTTATGGAGAAATGAAATTCATTTGCCATACACAACGAAATGTAGATAGCTTAGGAGGCATAAAATCTTTTGCAAGAATTTCTGTGGATAACTGATCAGCGGTAAGAACTTCTATACTTTAAAAAGATTTTTTGTAAAAATGTCTGACAGACAAGGGTAACTAAGAGGCATTAGAAAACATTGAAAGTGATTCAAGTCAACTTTTCTCAGGGGCTGATTAGTGTATGACATTGAGACCTTCAGGTACCTTGAATAAATACAATTCACAGAATATTGACATTCTCATTTAAATGGTTTCCTAAGGACCAATCTTCCTTGCTTGGAAGAAACTGGAGGCATTTCCACTTTGGTCTTAGAAGACAAGATAGGGAGGGAGAAAAGATAAGAAGGGAGGAAGGCCTGGAAGGTGGAAGCCACCATTTTGTCTGGGCTTCAGGAACCAGAATAAGGAGGCTTTTGTCCATGGAGCTGCTCGGGGAGTGCATTCCTATAGTGACAAGCAAGTGATGTGATCTGTCAGAATCTCTTCAGTAGCTTAAAAAAGAACATAGATGCCAGGGCTGAATTTGCAGAGCAGAACATCTGGAGGTGTAGGCCACATCTTTCCATGGGGCCTTCTAGTGATTGAACTGGGTTTTAAGTATTCATAAAAATTTCTATGTGTGAAGGATGCTAAGGGCTTCACTGCTATGTGAACTGTGCTGGCATCCTCCCAGCCCACTGAGTCATTTTCCACTTTTCTGTGCCATTCTGCTCAGTTTTCCAACAGAGGCCCACAAGAGAGACAGAGAGAGAGAGAGAGAGAGAGAGAGAGAGAGAGAGAGTGAGTGATGGACGAGGTCCAGGCACTCTCAGTCTTCTCTGCCATTTTAGAGGCTCATCTTTGCATCCTTCCTTCTGCATTCTGGAAATGCCTTCCATGCTTTAGCCTCTGTCCTTGTGCTGCTGCTGATTTCTGCACACTTATCCTTTCTTGCTCCCCACCCCACCTGTGTGAGGTGTCCTTTATTTGAGCCAGATGGGGGTCAATTCTGTTTTCTTCCAAGGCCATCCCTGATATGCTCTAAAAGACTACATACTTCTTCTCCTCCCCCTCCCCTCCCCCTCCCCCTCTCCCCTTCCCCT
>PVIR01001508.1:91442-122121 GCA_004026965.1 Petromus typicus | reverse complement strand
GAAAGGGTGAGGATGAGTCACTTTCTAGGCCCCTCTTTGTTCTTGCTGGAAGAGTAGATTGCCGTCTTATGTGGGCTTATTTGCAGAAGATGTATGACATGAAAGGCCATGGGAACCTCCCCTGTGCTGGTAGGTTTCAAAGTAGAAGTCTTGGCTGATCTTTGTTGCTGGTAGCAGGAACATGGAGCAGTTGCTGAGGGCTGGCTGAGTGCTAGCATCTCTGGAATTTCTTATATGGTAAGGTCTGTTCTATTTCAATGAACAAAGTGTTCATTCAGTTATTATTTGTGAGAGTAAAGTTTTACAGTAGCTCATATGGTTATAAGGAATGATAATGATGGCAGCTTATATACATGAAGAATTTACATTTTGCCAAGCAGGGTCCAGCTCTTCATATAATATGTTCCATAATCCTTACCAACACCCCGAGAACAAGATACACTTTTCCAGACTTCACAGATGAGGAAACTGAAGCTCAGAGAGGTGAAGTCCTTTGTCCAAATTCAAGGAGTGTTAAGCCAGGAATCAGACTCAAGGCTGTATCTCACCCAAGCTTGCCTGTTTACTGCAGACCCAGGATGAGAGCTTTACTGTATTTAGAGTTTAGTCCATACCTTTGCCTGAATGCCACTGAATCAGCAGGACTATCTGTCTGTCTGGTGTTCCGTCTCTTCTTTGGTGATACTGCTTGGGAAAGAAAACCAATGTTCCATCCATATAGCCTGTCTGTATCCTGATGTGTTCTTAGTAGTGAAAGTATTTTTAGAAAGTCCCCTCTAATTGCCCAGGTGGGAGTTCATTTACAGCAACCACCTGCGTCCTCATAGCCTCATCTGGATTTAACAAGATCTTGAATCCCCACTGACAGTCAAAGTCTACGCTTTGTGATTTGGATATAGTAACAAAATACTCACTGTACAGATTCACTTTCCAATTTACATCCTCTTTTTCTCTTCATAGGACTATAGCTTTTATTCTAGACTGCTGGGATGGCTGCACAGTACAGAATGAGTGTGTCTTAAGCACAAATTTGATTGAGGTTCTGGCCAATTTAATCAAGTGGGGAAGATCTGTGGAGGACTCTGATTTCACTTTAGACACATAGTCTCACCCTCTACTAGATGGACAAGAGTGTATTTGTTTTGTGGTGTGGGGAAACTTTGATTTACATTATTTGCATTGAAGACTTAGGCAAGGAAAGAATTTTCTTTTCATTCCCTATGCTAGTTTGAGTTGGCCATCCAACCTACATTACAGGGCCCCTCTCCCCCTCCCTCCCTTCCTTCTTCCTTTCCTTCGTTTCTGGGGGAGACAGAGTAAGGGGCATCTGTCCCTGTGTTATGGAATAGATTCACTCTGCTAAATCTCATGCGTTTGTGACTGTCATTATTTTTTTCCTAGATATTCTTTAGAATGTTTTAGAGTATAGGTTTTGTGTTTGTGAAGTCTTTCATGTGTTCTTTGTAATGGAAATATCCTATTTCCCCATCAATTTTGAAAGATAGTTTTGCAGGATATATCAATCTAGGTTGGAAGTTTTTGTTTTTGTTTTTGTTTTTTTCCCTCCAAGACTAGAAACACTTTACTCCAGGCTCTCCATGCATTGAGTGTTTGCATTGAAAAGTCTTCTGTGATCCTGATGGCTTTCTTTGTGTGTGTGTGTTTTTTTCTTTTCTCTAATTGCTTTCAATATTTCTTTTTTTATTGGCTATCTGGAACCTTGATAATTATATGCCTAGATGTAGATTTTTTTTTTATTACTAAGCCACCATTCTTTATTCAGCCCTAATTCCACTGATCCAGGCTCCTCCGCGGTCTGACAAAGCTCTCTCCATCCAGTCAGAAGTTCACTTGATAGGATCTATGATCTATAGAGTTGGCCATGATCACCCCTGTCCTGACTGAAATAGAAAGCATGTATTTATTGTGCTAATCACAACCTTGGAATTTATTCTTGTTTCTAGTTGAATCACATACCCAAATTTCATTTAAATTAGAATGTTTAAAAAGGCTTTGTCTCTTTCATGAGTAAGGCAATAAAGAAATCCACTAAAAATGTGAAAAATTCTGTAGGAATTCTGAAAAAAAATACAGATCGTGCATAATTTTCCCCCGTTGAGCTGGATACATGACTTTGTGTGCATATATGTACACATAAATAGGTACACTGAATTTTAAATATAACATGAAGTGATCATGACTTCATGTTGTTATAAGTACTTTTTAAAGCCTAGGGATAATAGATTAAAAAAATGGGAGATAAAATTCCAGAATATTTTGGGCAAATATTGCAGCCCAAACAGACACACCCAGTTAAAATGCTGAGTATATAGAGCACACAGGTGTCTTTGGTAAGTGTGTTCCTGCTGGACCTCTCGAATGGTAAACTGAGAAAACCTGGGCAAAGCACTCTTCTCTGAAGTCCTGGTTCTGACCATCACTCTGTATTTTCCTTCTTTTCTAGAGCGACCGTCTCCTAATCAAGGGAGGTAGAATTGTCAATGATGACCAGTCCTTTTATGCTGACATTTACATGGAAGATGGCTTAATAAAGTATGTATATCGAATCCCTTTTATTTTTGTACTTGTTCTCCTCAGTGAAGGCCTAGAAAGAAACTCTAATTGCATGGATGCAGTAAGAAATCTGAACTCAATCTACAGACAAATTTGGGGGGCCCTGTATGCAAGTTGTACTGATAGGCACTCTGCAGGTCATGGAGAGCTAGAAGGTGTGATCACTGTCCTCACAAACAGTGAGAAATGTGCACAAATTATACCATCCTAAAAATACCAGAGCCTTTTTAATAAGTGTTGAAAGAATTGAAATTAAGATAAGTGATTTAGAAGCACACAGGAAAAAAACTCTGTATAGGAAAAGTTTGGGCATAGAGAGATGCTACTGTAGAATCCTGACAAAAGTGTAAAACTGAGAAGGACAGATAGATACTACACGCATTTTGAATATGATTTTTAAATAGATTTCTGAAAGGTGCATGTTGTATTTTCTTTAAGACATACTTTACTGTTGGATACCTCTAAGAAGCAGGATCAGTTAATTCTGTATAAGTCCCTTGCATAGCAAACTTAATCATGTACAGCAAAGTGTACCATTACATTGACAGACTGTCCTAAGACCAGAATACCCAGTCCATCTTCTTAACCACCTCTGACCTCACTCAAGTATTTTTTTTAATTGTTCAACTTTATTGGGTAGAGTAAGATTCCATTTAGAAGAAATGTCTCATTTACAATTTTCTGTAAGCAGACTTTACCCATTCCCAAGTCTAAGCTCACTTCTTATTCTCAAAACATCCTGTGCTCACATTACACATAGCAGTTCTGACAAAGTGAGGTGCCCTCAGGTGGAGGACTTTATCCTGCCTATTGCCATATGTGTAACACTTAGCCCAAGGCAGATTAGTGCATAGTCTAGTTTTCATTGCATGCATAGTCTAGGTCAACCACTGTGTCAACCACCTGTCTTACTTCCTTCTATCTGCCAGCAACCCTATAAAGTCTTATTACCCTCTTTTCTCAGCTGAGAATAAAGAGACATACAGAGTAAATAACTTGTTAAAGAACACCATATTAGTCAGATGCACTGAATAAGTGAGAGTGAATGAGTGACTTGGTGAACAAAGGCAAGAGTGAAGATACTACTTCATATTTACTCAACAAAGTTATATCATTACTTTTCCTTATTAGAACAGGAGAGATGGAAATAATAGACAATCAAAAAGTAAAATAATTAATTCAATGTATAAGCCCCAATTGATTATATACTTTTCTATTACTAAAGTTATTATTATATTGTTGGAGGTATGAGTTCCCTTACTTTGAGATTTGCAAAGGTGGAACAAATCAGTATCTATGCTTCCTTCTTATTTCAGAGTACATGAGATTTACCACTAATTAGTCACTTAACTTTTTTATAGTCAAGTCTTAAATACAGGTTCAGAATCTCTTCACACTGTGCTTTAGTCATCTAGTAGGAGAATTAAATATATAAGGTGAATCTGTTTTGTCAGATTTATTACAAAAAATAGAAGGCTATTTGTCAAGGATGTTATAGAAGAAATTTAATTATCAGGTGTTAGTAATGGAGAAAAGGCTGGATAAATGTGGGCCTCATCAAATTCAGAAACACAGTATATCCCCTATAACATCCTTAACTCATAGATTATAAGAACTAATTTCCTCCTTATTGCATAATTATATGCTTCTCTATGAATATTCATGGTCGACTTTCTATGTGGAGCGTAGTTACTCTTAAGGCTCTGAATACCGCTGTGTCCTGTACTACAGTAGATATCATTGGGACCCAATTGATCATGCTTTCTTCCTCCAGGGACCTTATAGTATTGCAGGTAAACAGATGACCTAATATTATCAGTGAATGGGATGCTTTAGTAGAACAGATGAAATTCAGAGGGGAGGACTGATAATTAATTAGAGTAGCTATTGTTTATTGAAACTGCATATGCCTAACGTTATTCTTTTAAGCTTAACAGATAATAAGTTTTATCTGTACAACTCTTTGCAGGAGGTGGTCATTATATTTTACAGATAAAATTAGAGGTGCGGTGAGGTTAAGGAACTTGGACAAGGTCATGCAGGTAGTAACTGGTAGGCCTGGGGTCATGGATCCAGGCAGCCTATGTCCAAGCACAGCCTCTCTCCTTACTCTTATTAGACTTGGATGTCACTAGAAACTTGAGGAGAGAAAGGACATGAAAATTGAGCCTTCAGGGTTTTTTTTGTTTTGTTTTTGTTTTTTTTTAAGGTTTTTGGAGACAGGGTCTCGCTTTGTGGTTCAGGCTGGCCCTGAGCTCAGCCTCCAACTCACATCACAATCCTCCTGCCTCTGCCTCCCGAGTGCTGGGATTATAGGCGTGAGCCACCACGCCTGGCACTGTGGTATGTGGTACTGGTTGCTGCTGGGTGTGGGTCTCCACACCCAGTATTGTTATGTGGTTACCGGGGAATCGAACCCGGGTCCTTGCGCTTGCGAGACAGGCGCCGGAACCACTGAGCTAACTCCCCGGCCCCGACCCTTCAGTATTTGGAAAGAGGAAGCATTTCTGTTTCAGACTGCATGTTCTACTGATTGTCAAAGTGAGTGAAAATATACAGACCAGGCAGTTCTTCATGCACTTGGTTCTCAGTTTCTTTAAGGGAAAAACCAGCAAGTAAGAAAAATGGGAAGAATGAGTCAGTATTTGGACTAAGCTGTGACCAAAGGCTGCATTTTTCCATAGTGTATTTTGAATTGTAGTGGTCCTGGAGTGGCCCCATGGTGATGTAGTGAAGTTGAACTCTTTAAGATGTCAGAAATACTGCAGTTGCAGAACTCAGAGTTTGACAAGCCAATGGTGTACTTCTTACTCCACTGAGAGAGAACCTTTCTGGTTGGCTATGTGCAGAAGGGAAAGTATTCACACCATTAGTAGGAGGATACCTACGTCCCTAAAGGTAGGAAATATTTGATGATGATGTAGGCAGTGTGACCTGTTTAGAAGATAACTACTAAGTTCCCATGTCTAATCTTGCAATGATTCCATATTTTTTTCTGTGTCTCCTAACCATCCATTATTTATACTCTTTAGTGCCTTTTCAATGTTATTCTTCACTTCAACATAAGTGAAGAACAAAATAAATGGAATAATCAAAACACTTTTTTCAAAAATATATATCACATATACTATATTCCAGATACTATCAAATCTCTGGGGTTACAATGTAAAATTAGTACACATAGTCCTATATAAAATATTTTGTGTCAGTAAAATGCACATATATCTTTGCTTTAAAATTTCTAGACCTGTGAGTTACTCACAGCCTACTTTGACAAGTATATTAAAATGTTTGAGAGCCAGAAATTTAGCTCAGTGGTTCCAGTATCTGCCTGGAAAGTGCAAGGTACCAAGTTCAATCCCCAGAACCACATAACACAATGCCAGGCATGGTGGCTCACACCTGTAATCCCAGCACTCGGGATGCTAAGAGGGGAGGATTGCTGTGAGTTCAAGGCTAGCCTGGGCTACATAGTGAGTTCAGGGCCAGCATGAATTACAAAGCAAGACCTTGACTCAAAAAAATACTTGAAATCTTTATAATGTTATATTTGTCTTGAGAATTGTTCTTTTAAATTAGTAGTTGTCTCTCTCTATTTCAAGGCAAATTGGAGACAATCTGATTGTCCCAGGAGGAGTGAAGACCATCGAAGCCAATGGGAAGATGGTGATCCCAGGAGGCATTGATGTCCATACTCACTTTCAGATGCCGTACAAGGGGATGACCACAGTAGATGACTTCTTCCAAGGGACCAAGGCTGCCTTAGCAGGTGGCACCACAATGATCAGTAAGACTTCTGATTTTACATTCTTAATGTCTGCTCATGACCTCAACAAACCTGCTAATACAGTTGAGCTTTTGTACGTTACTCTCAAATTGCTGTAAAGATTCTCAAACTGATGGGACCTCAGAAAAGCAGGCTGTCCTGGGAAGGGGCAGCACACTGTAACTGCACAGAGGAAAATTACAAAGCTGAGGGAATGAAAACTTCCAGAGAATGATGACAGGGACATATGGTTCTTGAAAAATTAGCTTAATTTGATTTAGTGCTATTTGACCCATTTATACCTTTGAGGATAGAGAAACTGTGACAGTGGTTTCTGATTTGTTTGTTTGTTTTTTATTGTTTTGATTTTGTTTCTGGTAAGTTGGGATTCCAGAGAAACCTAGGGAGTTGAATGCCAGTGAATTATTGAACCTCCCTGTCCCGAAGGAATCTCGGTGGATTGGGTCCTGTTTCAGAGCTGACCCCAGACATGGTCAGCTGGAGTACTGTTTATTTTAACATCATACACATCCACCCACAAGCACAGAACAGCTTGAGCTGTAGAATAGCCCACTGTCTTACTCTCCTTCAAAAAGAGCACTGGCAGGTCTTGGCTTCAGCTAATTGGGGATGGAAGCTGAGGGAAATTGCATCAAGGCCATAAAATGTGCAGTCCAGGGGGACCAGAGCTTTTCTCCAGCTAAGGGCACAAAGCCAGCTGACTTCTCAGCAACTGCCTGTCTCTGAAAGTCCTAATTTTTTTCTAGGCATTAATAATGTAGATATAACCCTTTGCTCTCCAGTGAGTACAATAAGGCTGCCTTTGATAGAAAGCTGAAGAAATACATGATCTTGGCCTATTATCTGTAATCAAGGCAAGAAATTGGACTGGTTTGGCATCCTCTGATGAATGCTATACTCGGTGTTCTGCATTAAAGAAGAAGTAGGAGAAAAATTAGAAATTCAGGTGATAAGAGTAAAGCACAGTGGGGACCACAAAAGCATTGCCTTTCACACTTAACTTAGAAATACCAGATGTGAAAAAAAAAAACCTTGTAATTTCATATCACTGTTAGAGTTGGCTGTATAATCTACACATATTCTTCCATTTAACAAAAATAAGGTCCTAATATTTGTACAATACTATATTTATCCTGTCATTTTCACTCAGTTACATGTCATGAATATCTTTCCACTCATTTGTTTACCACAGTATTTCAGTTGGATCATCACTTTATGAAGGCATTGTGATTTACATAGTTAATGAGGCATCCCATGTTTGGGGCTCAAAGACACTGGACACTAATCAGAAATGTCGCATGGAAGTGAAGTCTGTGACCATAGTTTTGTATTGACATAGTTGATGCCAGCTCTTTTTTCATAAGTAAAAAGGTCGGTTCCCCTTTCTTGTGCCCAGCATTACTTTAAAACCTCTTCCTTCCCTCTGGGAAGAGGATCCAGCTTTATCACTGGCAGTTACAGTCCTGGTCACGGTGGTATACAGTAAGCAGTTGCTGATGGTTAGCACTTATAGAGAACATACTATGTTAGCCATTCAGCAAACACTTTACATGAATTTCCCTATTATGCTAGAACACACCCACAAGGAAAGCACCATTACAGTTATTGCCCACCCCCATTTGGCACCTTTTTTTAGGGAGAAAAATCTGAAGAATTTTCCTAAAAGAAAAATTTAAATAATCAGCATATTCGAAGCTAGTGAAGAACATTTTCTAGTTTAATTTCAAGCTTAGGGAGTGGGAATTATGCTGTTCTAGCTCAGCAAGCAGGAGCTGGCTGGGGCAGAGGAGAAAAATCCATGTATGAGTCAGCCACCTGGGTCTTTGTCATTCAGTTGATCACGTGGTACCAGAGCCTGAGTCCAGCCTGAGCGAGGCCTACGAGAAGTGGCGCGAGTGGGCTGATGGGAAGAGCTGCTGTGACTATGCCCTGCACGTGGACATCACCCATTGGAATGACAGCGTCAAGCAGGAGGTGCAGAGCCTCATCAAGGACAAAGGTGAGACTGAGCATGCCCTCTTCTGTCCTCCCTGGGCATCTTTGTCTATCCTCCTTCATCATCAGTTCATTTAGGTCTTACCTCCTCTCTTGGAGTCTAAAACATTAAGCTTGAGTCCTAGTTGTAGGAGTTCAACTCTGGGTGGAGTCTTCCTTCTTCCTGCAGGATGCATATGAGATAAAGGCTATTACTCCCACTTTGCAGGTGGTGAAGCTGAGGGTCAGACTAACTGCCCAAGGTCACAGAATTAATAAGCAGTATACCTACCCAAAGTTGATCTTTCTCACTTCCATGCAGTACCATTCCTTTTGCAGAGGAAAACACAACTTAGGAGAAGCTGGTGTGGCCTACGTAAGGTCACCTGGACAGCAAATGTGGGATTAGGCATTTTAAACCTATATCAAACCATTGATGTTATGTAACACTGACATCTGTAGAAAAACCTAACATATTTTCAGGCCTGATGTGTTGCTACTCAGGCTAGATGCTTAGGGCATGAAAATATACTCCCATGGTACCATAAGGGAGTTTCCTCTCCAAAGTACATGAGTTAAGCCATTTTCTTTTTCTTTCTTTCTTTTTTTTTGGAGATAGGGTCTCTCTTTGTAGCTCAGGCTGGTCCTGAACTCAGTCTCAAACTCAGCAGTCCTCCTGCCTCTGCCTCCTGAGTGCCGGCTGCTGCTTCCAACAGTATCCAAGCATATGAAGCTTCGGGGCTGGAAAGATGGAGGGGTGTCTTAGTCACTCTTTTGTCTCTGAGATCCAGTATCTAATACCTGTGACTTGAGGAGAGGTTTAGTGCATGGCCCAGTCCTTTGTGTGCTCAGCAGCATGTGGAAGAAAGCTACTCGTGTGGTCATGGAAGCCAGGAGGCCAAGAGTGTACAGGGGGAGTGTGGCAAAGAGACTCTTCCCACCTGGTCTCCCTCCAGTGGCCATCTCTTTTGACCAGCCCACCTCCTAACCCCACATTGGCTATGGTGCCTCCAATACTCAGTCACCATGTAAAAGCCCTGCCTTTGAGGGGCTGGGGATTTAGCTCAGTGGTTCCGGCGCCTGTCTTGCAGGCACAAGGAATTGGGTTCGATCCCGGTAACCACATACCATACTGGGCGTGGAGACTCACACCCAGCAGCAACCAGCACCACATACCACAGTGCCAGGCGTGGTGGCTCAGGCCTGTAATCCCAGCACTCAGGAGGCAGAGGCAGGAGGATTGCTGTGATGTGAGTTGGAGGCTGAGCTCAGGGCCAGCCTGAACTACAAAGCAAGACCTTGTCTCAAAAAAAAAAAAAAAAAAAAAAAAAAAGCCCTGCCTTTGAGTGCATGAAGCTTTAAGGATATAAACCAAGACAGGGGAAATGAGAAATAGGCCCAGAATAAGGGGCCCTCTGTCCCCGCAGTGACATCACTGAGGAACTGTTGGTTTCGTAGGGTCATGTTCGGATGCTAAAACATGCTTACAGAAGTTGAAGGATCTGCTTTATCATGGGTCAGCGCTGAGTCACATGCTCAGCTCTCATGGGTGAGAGAAGGGAGCTAAACAGAGAAAGTTGCTGTGATAATATGTCCTCCTATTTTTCTCTCTCTTGCAGGGGTTAACTCCTTCATGGTTTACCTGGCCTACAAGGATTTGTACCAAGTATCCAACACAGAGGTAATAGTTTGGGACATCAGGTGGGTTACTTGTTGTTGCTAAATATCTCGGCCCTGATGGTCAGTGTGGAGCCCATTGGCCCAGAGGACTTCCTGAAGCCCTTGCAGTCCACGTGGCTTTGTACATAAGGTGATGGGCAGGATGCCGTCCATGGCCAGGCTGACAGGGAGTTGGAATCTCCATTCTCTGCAGCTTTCTGAAAGGGTAAGAGGAAGGACAAGCCCACATGTCCATCTGCTGAACAAGTCCCAGCCCCTTATAAGCTGTGAGAAAGTGTGGGACTGTCTGCCTTACGGGATCAGGAGGACCTGCTGCGACCTGGAGTGATTGCTCCAGCTCAGCTGTTACTCTCCCTAGAAAGTCATGGCATGTGTCTGTTTCAGACAAATCACAAATTAGCAGAAGAAATTAATTTCTATGACTGTTGATTAGTAGAGAAAGGTTTGTTCAAACACAGGGTTTCGTCTTTTGTGTTAGTTTTGATGTGGCTATACTAGCCTCCCAGAACACTTGTTCCAAAGGAGTCTGAAACTATATCTCAGCTCAGTGGGAAATGATTCATTAAAAATATGTTCCCAAGCCAGCGGAGGTGCTCACCAAATACTTCATTCGATTCTGGTCCTATTTGTCTAGGATATATGACAGGATCTTCAAGTAGACGTATCTCCCAAGGCTTCTTTGGACTAATTCCTTTTTCTTCATGCATTATTTTAGCCTACATCTCTGCTCTAGTCATGGATTTGTTTCATTTGTTTTAGCTGTGGCTTTAGTAATTAGCCTTTCAGTGAGGTAGCTAAAAGTGGCTGGGAAGGTAACAAAGATTCATTTTTGTTTCAGCTCTATGAGATCTTCACCTGCCTGGGAGAGCTTGGGGCCATTGCTCAAGTTCATGCTGAGAACGGGGACATCATTGCCCAGGTAACTCCAGGTAGCTCCCTGGCGAGTGCTTTCTGCAGTGCTCTGCATCCCCTGATGTCCTCAACTTTTCATGGTTGCTTGAGCTCTTTGTATGTGGAAGAAACCCAAAGGCACAGGCTAAAGACAAAGCTGGCCCTAAAGAACTCACAGTCTATATGGAGGGAATAAAGAAAGGGAAATGGAGAAATTACAAAGTGCTGTAAAACAAGAAGTCTGGCCATCCCAGAGAATCAGAGGTGGTGTCCTAGAGGAGAACACTTTCACACGGGGCCAGCTAGTGGGAGAGCAGTGCTGATCCTCCTCTGAAAATGAGTCAGAGCTACGTGATATTGTCTGTCCTGAAGAAAAACCCTAAGGCAGCATTTCTCAGGAGCCAGAAATCTGATCCACATCTGCAGAAATCACAGCCTCAGATGATAAGAATCTGGATCTTATGGGGATCAGACTGTTTCCTAGAAATCATATTAAGAAAGACAAGGAAAGAGTGATGAAAGCAAGGGTCCCAAGGCCGAGCGTAGTCATTTGTAAGGAAGCAGAAAGCAGTTCCCTCTCAGTCTCGTGGGCTGCTTAATGGAAGAGATGCCACACCCAGATATGTTTTAGGCTGGGGTAGTGTTTATCTCAAAATCAGATCATTCAGAACTGGCCTCTGCTAAGAGGAGCCAGAAAAGAAGAGGGAGCCGCCTTAGTCCCTTTGACAGTGTTAATTATGAGAAGCAGTATCCATTCCTTCTAAGTGTCCTCTCAGCATTTTGTGCCAGATACGAGGATCTGGGGTGAATAGAAGCATGCGCTCCACAGCTCACAAGTGATTGGGCCATGCCTCTGCTCAGAAGCTGCCCAGGATAGGGTAGGAGTGGTCAGCAGCTGTATGGAAACCATGGACAGGCTGAGTCTCACCTCAGACCCACCAGTTTCCAGCAAGAGGTATTGGTAGTGAACACCTACTGCTACATGCCAGGCAGGTGCTCTGCGATATTCTCACCCAGCCATCCTCCAATCCTGAAAGATGTCATCATCCTCCAGTTTTCTAGATCAGAGCTAGGCTCCTAGGGATTGTATCATTGACCCCAAAATCACAGCAAACAACTGGAGGTCTAGATTTTAGCTCCCCAGGGCTTATACCTCAGTGGTCACCTCAACCAAGATGGAGTTTGCAGGGTCCGTTTCTCCTCGAGCTCAGCTGTGGGGCTCTGGGGACACAGTGCCTAGTGGTGCAGGTCTCTACCTGCTGTGATCACAGACTCTCAGCGTGGAAGGGTTGGCTAAGAGAGCACTGTCCTTTTATGACAAAGGAGGCTAATGAGGCATGCCCTGGACTGCTGCACATCTGCCACACACCCAGACATAGTGAAATCGTTTTGCACGAGGGACAAGGGCCTAGCTTTTGGGAGAGATGCCCACGGGTGATAGAGCTGTCACTGCTGCCCTTCTGCAGGGGTTCGGGCAGCGGTGGGGGTCCCAGCCTTCCCTGCACAGAGCCCTTTTCCCACCGGGTCTCCCCAGTCCCTCCCGCCCTCAGCTTTTCTCTGCTTGAGAAGATCTGTTCTTTGTCAGGAAGAGAATAAGGGCATTTCCTCATCTGGATGAGTTTCTTGTGTGTGTTTATTAAATTTCAGCTTGAGCAGAAAGATTTTATCACATTGTCTAAATGAAGGCAGCTGCTGTACTTAGAGATTCTTGCTGCATTTCTGTCAAAGTGACTAAAGAGCCGAAAAGAAAACTCCTCCTTTAGATACAAACCAGAGCAGTTTTCAGACTTTTCATGCTCACAAGACAGTGTGAGATCACAGCATCTCTATCTATTCATTTAATAAATATTTTTATTTTTATTAGTACATGTTTGGAGTACAGAATGATGTGCATAACACATCTACAAGTAGCAGTGGGTTGCTACATCATTTTTAATCTTCCAACTGTAGGAAAACCATAAATTTTAGACTAAGACTTCCCAGGTGCAGTGTATTAGAAGCACTCACTTTCCTAATGCAACATATTCTGAATTAGTGATTCAGTATTTTGAAAATATATCCCAGCTAGGTGTGGTGCAGCACACTTGTGATCCCAGTACTCCGAGAGACTGAGGCAGCAGATCTCAAGTTCAAGCCCAGTTAAGGCAACTTAGCGATTTAGGAAGATACTGTCTCAAAATAAAAAATAATAAAAAGGTGCTTAATACAAAGGCCCTGAGCTTAATCTCAGTCTCCCCAATATCTTCAACCAAAAGAAAGAAAGAGAGGAGGGGAGGGGAGGGAAGGAAGGAAGGAAAGATGAAATGAAGCGAAATATATCTCTAGTGAATATGTTTGGAAGCCATTGTCTGAGCTAGCTTCTCTCTGTACGAGCAAGAGAAGCAAATGTTTCATAAGATTAAAAGATACTGTTGTCATCAACCTTGAACTTCATGTGATTTAAAGTGCTTCAAAGTCAATCACTAAGGGTTGGAAGAAATTTTATTCCATTGAGGTTTGAAGAAATGAGGACAGTAAGGATGACAAGGAGAAAAAGTGACCTTTTATGTAAGTTTCCATCTCATACATACACTTTCCTTTTTACTACTATTTTAGAAATTTTGAGTCTTGAACAATAATGCTCAAATGATTCATTTTTTCCAAGGGTTAATTTTTCTAAAGGTCTCGGAGTCGTAAAGTAAGCCCTGCTCCACTCCCTGCTTCCTCCCAGGCCCAGGACACTCCCAGGTCACTCAGCTGACTTGCAGAAGTAGCTTTAGGATTTCAGGGTGAATGCCAGTAAAACTGCAGATATGCTGCTTTCGGATTCCTGCCATTTCCAGTTAGCCCTGTGTGTGATTAGTGTCCAGCCACCTGCTTCCTCATGAAAGCTGGCCAGAAGTCTAAGTAATGCTCAGCCCCAGATCCAGGCAGATTGCATATAGTGTCCAAGGGAATTTGACCAAAATACTAACTCAGTCCTGCTTGAAGGCATTATTTCATCTGGTTAAACTCTGAATTCATTCATTAAAGCTGTAAGTTTAAAGCATAAAAACCCAGAAAGGTTAATTGAAATGCAAGCTACTAGGGTTTCCCCTTACCTTCTGATTTCACAGGCCACAGCAGGACCAGAAATCTGCATTGCCATCAAGCAGCTCAGGTGATTCTGATGCAGCTGGTGGCTGGACCTTGGGGATTATCACATTAAAATGTAAATCCCATGAGGTCATAGGAAGTCAAGTACTTAGCCTCACATGAAGCTGAACAGAAATGAACAAACCAGCACATTAAGCAACTGTGCTTTCGCCGGCATCCAGGTCTGAAATATACAGAGAGTAAGTGACCTGGCAGGACTTTGGATGGATAATACAGACAAAGCACAAGGTTCTCACGGACTGACTATCTTACCCTTAATAAGAGTCACACTTACAAAGGCAACTCCAAATACAGAGGATTAATGTTCTTTTTTATTGTTTGTTTTTATTTTATTCTTTTTTAAAGTGCATGTTTAGATCAGAATATACCAGTGCAGTTTTTCCAGACTGAGTTGAGCTTGCCTAAGAATATCTTGTTTTTTCTCATTCTAGGAGCAAAACCGGATGTTGGAAATGGGGATAACTGGCCCAGAAGGCCATGTGCTGAGCAGACCAGAAGAGGTAAGAAGGGGGGAGGTGGAGGTAAAAGGTGGGGTGGGGAGAAAAAGAAGCTGCAGCAGTAGGAGCTCTTTTTTATCAGCATAAAAAAGATTTATTATTACAGTCCTGGAAGACTGATTATTACAGTCCCAGCCACCTACTACTCAGTTTACATATGAAATGCTTTCCTGAGCCACATATATACATAATATGATGAAACCACAGAATGGTACTGAGAAATCTATGCACAGCAGTGTAAGAGCTTGCTTGCTTGCTTGCTTGCTTGCTTGCTTGCTTTCTCCCTCTCTTTCTTTCTCTCTTTATCCCTTTCTTTCTTTGACAGGCTCTTGCTTTGTTGTTCAGGCTGGCCCTAAACTCACAATGTAACCCAGGCTGGCCTCGAACTTGAGGCAATCCTCCTGCCTCTGCCTCCCAAGTGCTGGGATTACAGACATGAGCCACCACACCCAGAAGTGATATGTGGTACCAGGGGAATCAAACTCTGGACCTTGTGCTTGCCAGGCAGATTATGGAACCACCGAGCCAAATCCCCAACCAAGAATATTTCTTTTAAAGACTGCTTGTGACCCTCCGCGGCTCAAGGACCTGTGAAAATAAGTTAGAAAACAATGCAAAGGAGATGCTTCCTCCTGACCCCTAATCTCTCTAAGATAGCACAGATGCAGTGTGCTTAGCTGATTTTCAGCATGAGTGTTAAATTGCTAGTGCCTTTCTTAATCATCATGAGTCATAGGGATACTTCTGCTTTCTGTCTAAATTCACAATATGTTTTGATGCTTGCAGTGTATTGACCACATGAATAGGAGGTTCAATTTTTTTTTTTTTCTTTTAACATAGACATTATGCCCATCACTTTGCCTAAAGCAATGATTATATCCAGGTTGAAAATTTCCCACATGTTGTATGCATGATGATGTATGGCTACAGAACTAATAAAAAGTGACTAGTAACTGATTCCTTATCTCTGGGATGTCAGTGGCTTCATTACTGTGTTAGGGCACAAGAGCAAGTTGGCTTTGGGAGAGTAGCCAGGGTCTGGTACCTAGGCTCTTTGTATCAGTGAAGCAAATCCTAGTACTCTACAGTCATTCCAGACTCCACCATAGATAGAAGAATCAGAACCAGAAAAGACTGGGATCCATGGCCCAGGTCTTTTGGAGCCTTTTAACAGTGAAATATCACACACACAGAAAAAAATTTTCATCGTAAGCGTACAGTGATGTTCACAAACTGATTGCATACATATAAGACGCACCCAGGCAGCAATACAGAGTGTTTTTAGCTCTGCAGAAACTCCTTTGTGTCAGTGATATTTTAATTGCCATTTGAAATCATTCAGAAGCTTATATTAAAATAATTTTAAAGATTGTAACACAGAATTCCCAAAAATTAACACCAGATCTTTTCTACAGAACACATGGCCAGCACCATGCTGGTTGCATGCACTGTTTCAGTTGTCCTTTCTCCCACTCCAGGTAGTTGACAGCACTGCACAGGTAAAGAGCCTGAAGCTCAGAGAGGTTAAGGCACTGGCTGATCATGTTTGAAGAACTGGAAAATTGTCCCCAGTGTGAGTCGGCCAGAGCAATCAGCACTGTTTGTGAAACTCTCCAAGTGTTGGTCACTGGAGAGATACACTGGCAAGATAAATTTCTTCAGCAGCAGCCAGGGGATTTCAGAGTAAAGCCTATTTTTGTTCCTTGGTTTGTTTTTTCAACCTCTCCCCACCCCACCCTCTCAGCCTTCTCCTGGTTCCCTTTTTAGTAGAAAGGCCTCTCAGCTGCAAATCTTTACAACTCTGGAAGCCCTTATGGGTGAAGTTAGAGGGTGATGTAACCTTCCAAATATAGTCACACTGTAGAAGTGTGGAAAACCTGCAGTGAGGGAGGGAGGGAGATCCAAGAGGCCACGGCTTCAGTCCTGTGACCCTGGCGTGATCAGCAAAGCTGTGGAAGGTCGAAGAGAGCAGGAAGGAGCAAGCTCTCCTCACTCAAGCGCCTCAGGAGACTCTCCCCAGTAATGCTCTTCAGGTGCAGCCTGAGGCTCAGCCCCACAGGGTGCAGAGTGCTACTTAGGGGCAGCTGTGCTCACTGCACTCCGGGGCCCTCTGAGCTTTGTCTGCACCAAATGCAGTGCAGCTAGGGGGATGCCCGCTAAGCCCACCATGTCTTAGAGCCAGTCTGCCAGAGCCCCGGGAGGGACTGACTTGTATTAGACAACCACTGGGCATGCACAAGCTATCCTGATGTTTCTCTAAGCATTGCACTGCACAGGCTAACCGGAAGTCAGAGTCACACAAAAACAAAGTGCTGGTGATTGAATGGGAAAATGCCCATGTCTGTGCTCCAGGCTGAGTAACAATATCAGACCCACTGGTCAGAAACTCAGCAACAGCAAGCCCAGTGGCTGCCCTTCAAGGGAGCCTTGACTTCTCCCAGAAGTTGGGTGATCGCTTGCAAATGCTAACTCATTGAATCCTCATAGCAGCACTAAGTGTCAGGTCCTATACATTCAAGAAAGCTGAGGTGCTGTGAGGTTGTGTACTATACCTGAGGTCTCTCAGTTTGCAACTACCAAGCCTCGGACAGCCTGAGTTCTCAGACCCTCCTTTGTTAATAGAATAGAGAAAGTTTATTACTCATTCCTAAAAAATACATCTGGGATAGAGATTGAAAAGATGGATTCTACAAGAGGGAGGGGATGGAAGAAATCAATAACAAAAGATATCTTTGCTGAGAAAAATGGAGATTATTTTTGTAAGAAGTGCTTTGGAGAATGTACCTTATGTAGGCCACCTCTTGCTACGGGAAAGAATTGGAGGAGCCCTGACGGCAAATTGCTTTGACTGGTTATTCTATGCTTGATGTTTTTCCAGAGAATCTTCCTTGAGAATATTGGGAAGCAAAAGATTTGCATTCATGTGCAGGCTCTGCTGACCTCCGGGAGGGGAAAGGGGAGCTGAGAACTCTAATGGACAGCAAATCAATCTACATGGCTCAGCCCTAGCCCTGTGCTGTGCTCCTCTGGTCTGTTTTACCATGAGGGACAGAGGTACTGAGGAACTGAGTGGAGCCCAGAGCTGGAGGTGATGGACCTGAGATACAGGTCCAGGTGTCTAATTCCAGACCCTTCTAGATTTTAAACTTCTGCACAACGCTGTGTTCCCATCACCTGTGGGGGTGGGGAGAAGGTCAGTTCATATTGACTCCTGGTTTTGTTTTTTCATTTGATTTTGCAGCTGGAAGCTGAGGCTGTATTCCGTGCCATCACTATCGCCAGCCAGACCAATTGCCCTCTCTACATCACAAAGGTCATGAGCAAGAGTGCTGCTGACCTCATCTCACAAGCTCGGAAAAAAGGTGATGGGTGTGCTTGGACCCCCTTGCTGTATCACGTGCCCCCCCCACCCCACCCCGGCTCTGGTGCTCACTAGGAAACCTCTGTCCTACTCAGGATCCACGTCTTATCTGACCTGGGCTCAGGAAGGCTCACTGCCTTGCCTAGGATGCCACAGGTGAAAACACATCATCATGAGACTCGATAAATCTTCTCACCTTTTTTTAGATCTTTTATTTCACATTATTTGGGCTTTATAAGTGTGCACATTAGTCAAGATTACTGCAGTAGTTAAGCCAAAGATCCACCCAAAAAGGGCTTCTGTTGTGAGTGGCACACGTAGGGCAGCTTGTTTGCTCTGTGTGCGGAATCGACATCAAGCCAAAGATCCACCCCAAAAGAGCTTAAACAAGCAAACTAAAACCACTGCTTATGGGTAGTTCGTGTGTGGCTGTGTTCAGAGGTTTAAACCATGATGTCTACCACTCATTTGCTCTTCTTGACTATGTCTCTTCCTGGGGACGTAATGTCCACTGTGAACAGTGACTAGGATAGATGTTGGGGACACTAGGACTGCCGTGGCCTGGATCAGGGCTCGTGACTGAGCCAAGGACCACTCTGAGATGGTGTTGTCATCCAACCGGGACTGGGCGCAGGGCACAGCGCAGCCACCCCAGCTGACCACACAGACTAGCGTGGGTTATTTTAGAAGAGAAGATGAACGAGGCTTCAAAAGATGTCTGCCACTGTCTTCTGCTTCATTTCTCCACTGCTGCTTACGTGACCATCAGTTCCCCACTTGTGCTTAGCTGAAGTTGACTCCCTTCCTTCCCTATTTTTGGTTCTTGTCCTCAGTGGGAGAGGAATGGGCTCAGGTGTGGCTATCATAAATGTCTGTGGTTGAGAAACTTTAGGTGGATGTTGTGATAGAAGTGTGTCTGGTTGTGATAGAGGGTTTGCTTGTTCCAGTGGTACCATCGTGACCACTGTGTGTTAGTGGCCAGCTGGTAACAGAAAGACCAAGATGAGCCAGGTGTCTGCCAGATATGGCTGTGAGTTCCATGTGTGGGTGCCCATGGCTATGAATAGCTCCACCTGACAGCTAAGTGTTCGGCTGCCTGGCCCTCTGACAGAGGGTCACTCTTCCCTTATGAACTGGAATCTCCCTGATTGCCCAGGCTCACCTGGCAGGCTCTAGGATTTCTCCTACCTCACCCTGTTCACGTGACCTGCTGTTTTCTCTTAGTGTTTAAAAGCCTCAGCAGACATGGCAGGGTTGTCCCGTTAGGTGTGAGTCACTGGATCAGAACCAGGACCCATTCCTGGAGAAAGGGACCTCACCCACCCCATCACATATCCTCTGAGCCAGCACCACTCACCACACTCACCCTGCTGGCCTGAAACCCACCCTCTGGATGACCTGGAGACCTCCAAGGATGGGGTGTTTCAGTTGAATGCTTGTCTTATTTCAAAGTTCTTGGGGAAAAGTTTCCCCCCTTCCTCTTCTGGCTCAGGATTTCCTGGCAGAGAGAACTACTGCAGCTGTATCTCCAGGGCAGAGCACTGTTTTCCTTCAATGTTGAAACACTCACTGGCTGCGAAGACTGAAATCAGTAAACATCTCAGTCTGTTGTGAGAGTCAGGAGCATCCTGAGCAGCAAGACAGTGCAGTGGTGCTTACTCTTCCCTCCTGACCACATTTGTGTTTAACTCCAAAGGAAGGTAATCACCCTCGACCCGTGAATAACTCTGCATGGCTGCTTAGAGTTAGAAGTCAAAGGCTTTGGTTTAATGAGGACCAGCACAATGCCAAGCACTGACTGTACAGACTGCTCAGAGAGCACAAAGGCCAGTCACATGGCCATTGTCACCCTATTTCAGGTGAAGAAACAGGACTGCAGCTTAACCAGGGTCTCCCCACTGTGAGCGTGATGACCACCTTTACTTCCCGCTCTTCCATGCAGCACAGGCCAGTGAGATTGGAGACTGCCCTTCAACTTCTAAGGCTGTATCCCTTTGGATAGTACTTGAGTGCTTGCCTTGACTCTCTTTTCTTCATTCTTTATGTCCTTGATGCTTTAGTTTGGTAAATAATTTTGGAGAGCCTTGAAATCCTCATCTATTACACATTGGTCTTGCTACCACCACTTCATAGAGCAGGGCTATGTGGCCCTCTCTCGCATCTGTGGCAGACATTACTGGTGAGTCAGGAGACTTCTGAGGAGATAAGAAGCATTATTAGAATTTTTTCCTATCTGGAATTTCAGTTCACTACTAGTTAGATGGAGTGGAAACTTCTTTATAACTCTGCCATAGCAAGTCCTGGAGTTGATCTGAGCCAACCATGGAGAAGAAGGATCAAACCTAAAGGAGCCCAAGCTATGCAGTAGTAGACCTTGGACTCCAAACCAGCTGGCACAGAGAAGCTCCTGTGAGACAGCCCTTGCCATCTGTGTCACTGTCCCTCCTTTTTAAGAAACTCAGTGAGAGCTTAGATCAGCATACTTCCCGTGCCCTTTCCGAGGTTCATCTTCAGTTAATCCCCTGGTTCCCGACACAGAAACCAAGAAGTTCACCTCACTTTTGATGTGCCCAGCATGTGGGTGCTTCTGGAGCAGGTCAGCAAGAAGAATTCTATAACAGTAAAAGTTAGGAGAGCTTCTGATGCACAGGAAGGAATCTCACCTTGTGGAACCAGTGCATGTCCTTGTATCAGAAGAACCTCAGGTTCCCAGTGATGTGAGGTATTTTCAGGACTTCAAGCTTACTGTGGAATCAGTATTTACTGAGTACCTACTATGTGCAAGACTCTTTCCATTTGCTAAATACTTTGATTTCTCAACCTTACATATAGTCAGCATCTTTTTCATCAATTCTAGGATATATTTATTTTGTATTTTAGTATTTATGAAATCAAGAAATCTTACAATCAGTACATTTTTATTTCCTTTGCCTGAGATTTTAATTTGCCTCAATTTGAGAATTAATGCTGTACCTCACAACCAATGCTTATCTAGGAAATGTGAAATTATTCATATTTAGCTGATAGAAAAGCAAAGAATTAGAAAAAGTGGGGACGTGGACTTGAATGCAGTCTGTCCAACTACAGAGGCAAAGTTTGTGGCAGGCTCTGGAGTTGAGAAAATCCATTGCCTATTTCTTCTCCTTCCAGGAAATGTAGTTTTCGGTGAGCCCATCACTGCCAGCCTTGGTATAGATGGCACCCATTACTGGAGCAAGAACTGGGCCAAGGCAGCAGCATTTGTGACATCCCCACCTCTGAGTCCTGACCCAACCACACCTGACTACATCAACTCCTTGCTGGCCAGGTAGGTCCAGGCATGGGCGGGGAGCAGGCGCCTTGTGGGAACCTCTCTCAGGTCCAGATGCGGTGAGGGTCAGACAGCCCTGTCCTCCAACTACAGTTGTTTGCACTGCACATTTCTTCCACCGTCTGGAGCAGAGAATGAACATGTCCTTGTCCTATGTCTAATGGTAGGGCAACAGTTATGTTACAATGGCCATAGCAGGTAGAGCCTAGTGAGCTCATTTGTTCCTTGTAATGCCTGCACTGTCATCACCACTTGGCAGATTAAGCAACTGAAGGTCAAAGAGCTGAAATTCAAATAGCTGTTCATGGTGACCCTTAGCCAAAAAGTACAGGAGGATGTATTTGTTACTGCCCGCTGTGGACATGCAGAGTCAGCCCATCCCTCAGTTAAGCCCCTTATATTTTGCTGCCAAAGAGATGATGTAACTCTGCCCCGTCAGTTTCCAGGGTGGGTACTGACCCCTGAGAATGGCCAGGAACTCACCCCGGCTCACACAGCTCATGAAGGGTAGCATAGTCAGACTAAATCCTCCTTCTAGACACAGATTTGGGTCTCCCCGTGTGGCCCAGCTGTCCTGCTGTCCACAGGCCACTTTTCTCCTTTTTCCAGTGGCGACCTGCAGCTCTCTGGCAGTGCACACTGCACCTTCAGCACTGCTCAGAAAGCCATCGGGAAGGACAACTTCACCGCCATCCCCGAGGGCACCAACGGAGTGGAGGAGCGCATGTCCGTCATCTGGGACAAGGCTGTGGTGAGTGGCTGAGGTCAGGGTGGGCGGCCAGGAACAAAACAACTCTGGGCTTGATTGGAGCCTCCGGTTCCGGCTGACTGGCCTGCTCCCTGGACCTCTATTGGTGCATACCTGCAGGGTCAGAGGACCTGCTGAGAGGTCCTCAGAGCCAGGCGGCCTGGGGACCTTGTGAGCTTACTGTCTAGTGCTGAATCCCAAGGTCCAGGGCTTTGAAGAGTTTCCTTATCTGAATCTTAACTAGAATCAGACATAGCCTTGGTGCTTAAAATACTCATGAATTAGTTCTTTTTTGAGAGTTTTATGACTTCTTTTGAAAGGTGTAGAAACAGTGCTTTGACAGAGTAAACAGAGTCTGCCTGAATTCCATCTGCCCATCAGATGAGCCCTGCACCAGGGACACAGCCACCCAGTTCTGAGACATTGTGTGTCACTGTCTTTCACATGCATTGAGCTGGTAAAAGGAATAGCCAAGGAAACAGAGTCTTGTGAAGATTTTAGTAAAATTAATCATAAACTCACTATTAAGTTGATTGCATTCCTGTTTCCAGCACCAGATAGAATTTATTTACATATTCTAATCCACCGAATCTTTTTCTTCTTGTCTCCTAGGGAGCTCTGAGCTAGATTGTAAACGCCTATCTTTCCTTACATTCAGTCATTTCATTTTAAGAAGATAGAAAAGATAAATGCTTTTGTCTCTTCTCTTATATTACCTTTTCTTTTCTTCTCTTGTATTACCTTTTCTTTCTTTCTTACAATTTTGTATTTATGAATGTATATAGATGTGTATCCTAGCACTATTTGAATTTGTATAAAAGTAATACATACAATTCTGTGTAATACCGTTGTAGCCAATAATGTGCGACAGAAGCGGTCCAGTTGTATCACAGTGATCTTAGCTTGTGGTGCATGCACTCTAGTTGTGTGATGTCCAAACTGCCACCACTGCCTTTCTCAGACCTTTTCCATTGTGAAGTGACATGTAGCTATCTGTTTTAACCACCTATATGACACATCCTCAATAAATTTGTAAACCTCAAACAAGCACATACATGAAAAAAGCACAAAATACTGATGATTGAGCAGTAGAGGGATGACCTTGCTGTTGCTCAGGTGAGACCTTGCATGCTGATCCTGTCACACACACACACACATACACACACTCACACGCACGCACGCAGTCCACTGACCCCAGCATGCTTACCTTCACCCATGCGACGCCTCTTTCTGGGCTGTGTGAGATCAGAAGCCCCGTGCTGACTGAGGTAAATGGCGGGAGATGAGCCCCACACACAGGACTCTTGTGTTTCATTAGGCCACAGGGAAGATGGATGAAAACCAGTTTGTGGCTGTGACAAGCACAAATGCTGCCAAGATCTTTAACCTGTACCCTCGCAAGGGAAGAATATCTGTGGGCTCTGACAGCGATCTGGTCATCTGGGATCCTGACGCTGTCAAGATCGTCTCCGCCAAAAACCACCAATCGGTAAGGCCTAAGGTGGAGCTGTAGGCGGGAGGATCAGTGACATCACCGTGACAGTGCGGGGCACAGTTGGAGCAGCGGGCCCTTTATGTCTTGTTCAGAGACGCATAGACCAAGCACAGATGCCTCTCTCCTGCCTGGCCAGGGCTCGCCGGGAAGGGGGCGCTGCACTCAAAGGTCATCGACCAGAGGCCTACGTGCCCCTTGTGTTTGTGGAGGCTCAGTCTGTTCTGAGAGGTGGGGAACTTAAGTATGTTTCTCATGTGTTCCCTTCCATGTGCAGAGTAATAACCAAGGCTCAGTATATACAACAGGTACTTGGTACACACTAATGAATAATGTTTCAGCACTTGTGTTTCGGTCACTGTGCTTTTATTGACTGAATCTCTGCAGCAGCCCTCTGCAGGCAGTGCTCCCATTCTGCTCAGAAAGCCATTGGTTACAGGAGGGAGGCGGATGTCCAGAGTCATCAGTACAGCTGGACAGGGGTTGTAGAGTCAGAAGGGAGGCGGGCAGAGACTCCTCTGTGGTGGTGATGGCCTTTGCTGACAGGCTATGTCATATCATTGTGTAATTTTAAGCAAATAGGAAGCCAGAGGCCACAGTACCTTCTACATCCCACTCAACACAGACTCCCAGTCCCTCAGTTTCTCTTTGAGTACAGCAGGGAGCAGAAATGGACTTCCACTTGTGCACCCCAAGAGCAAGGGACATTTATTCTCGCCAGAGGGACAGTCTTTCCTAGCAGGCATCAGCAATGGGTCCCTTCTACCCACTGCAAGCTTACGGATTCACTGTGTGAATTTTATTTATTTATTTATTTTTTTTTTTTTTTGCCAACCTGGTGTGTAGAGACACTGAAAAGAGGTTCCCAAACAGCACTGACCATGACTTTCCTCTTCCTCTCCCCTCTGTGCCGCTGTCCCACCTCATCCCCAGGCTGCAGAGTACAACATCTTCGAAGGGATGGAGCTGCGTGGGGCGCCGCTGGTCGTTATCTGCCAGGGCAAGATCATGCTGGAAGAGGGCAGCCTGCACGTGACCCAGGGGGCTGGCCGCTTCATCCCCTGCAGCCCCTTCTCTGACTACGTGTACAAGCGGATCAAAGCTAGGAGGAGGGTAAGGGGCAGCTGGAGCCCATGTGTCCGGCTCAGGCTCATGGAGGGCAACCCCAAGACCCGGGAGGGGTGTCTTCCTGAGATTCTCACAGAGAAATCGGCAAGGCGGGCTCGTTTTGAAGAGCCAGCATGTACTTCGTGTGCTGTGAAAGGCAATTCTGAAAGCACTCTTTTTTCCAAATAATTTCCTTTCATTTTATATTTAAAATACAGTAAAGTTTGAATAATCTGCTATAGTTTTATAAAAATGAATTAAAAGCTCTCATGAAGCCCCCAGATTAAGGCTTGAAAAAGAACCAGTGGTCCATACCCACCCATTCTTGTCCTAGCCTGACTAGAGCTGTTCTACAGGGCATGTGCTTACAACTCTGAGCTGTGGTTCAATTAAAACCTTATTTCTGTGCCTGACATTGTACACACACACACACACACACACACACGCATGCACACACGCACACACTAGCTGCAATTTGTTTAAGGCTGAGGCTCAGACATTTCTCTTCTGATGTTGTCCCCTCCAAGTCACCTTCCTGTAGTCCTAGGGCTTCACTAAGCAAGGTAATAACAGGTCTGGTGTCGGCCTGCGAGAGGAGGGAGTGAGCCGCAGGGCTTCCTGACCCACTCCTCCTCTCTGTCAGTGTGACTTGATTCTGAGAGTGAACTGGAGCATCTGGCCAGCGGTCAGGCGTGCTGAGGCTGTGCCCTCCGTGGGGTCTCGCCATGTTTGTGTGGATGTAGACCCCTCAGGGAAGCCACTGTCTCTGACCGTGGACCCAGGGCACAGGGATGCCCGGACCTCAGCTCGGCCTGCGGCACTTCCCTGTCCGCCTCAGGCTGTGCCCGCGGTTCTGTTCTTCAGCAGTTCCCTCCCCTTCAGCGCGCTGTACTTCTGTCCCTTCTGCAGGGAAGCCTGCTGTTCATGTTGCTCCTCTGCATCGTGCCAGGCCTTGTCCCTGCCCAGAGCGCGAGCCTGTAACACAGTCCTTGGTCCTTCTGGAGAAAACTCAGTTACACGGAAAAGGCTGTCTGGGCCGTCTCCATCTCAGCCTGGTCACAGCACCTCTGCTGTGCGCTATTTCTCCCTTCCCTAAAGTCCTTTCATCATCATCTCCTCCTCCTCCTCCTCTACACACACATAGGCCCTGAACCAGTTAAGAATGAGAGCTGACGAGCCATTTCTCTGCTGCAGATGGCAGACCTGCATGCCGTCCCGAGGGGCATGTACGATGGGCCTGTGTTTGACCTGACGACCACCCCCAAAGGGGGCACCCCTGCGGGCTCCACCCGAGGCTCCCCTACCCGGCCTAACCCACCTGTGAGGAACCTCCACCAGTCAGGATTCAGCCTGTCAGGTGGGTGGAAGGGCTGGGCCGGGGCGGGGAAGGGAGAAGGGAAAGCAGTGCTCCGGGCCACGGGTGCTCCTGGCCATTGTCACCTGCGTCTTCCAGCCATTGTGGCCCTGTCTGTAAAGGTGCTTACTGGGCTGGCAGGGAGTCCTGGCACAGGATAAGGCACAGGCAGGGTAGAGGTCAGGGTCAAATAAGGACAGCTTCTGCTTAGAGCTCAGTCCCCGTGAGGCATAGACAAGGGAGCTGATACTCTGAGAAGATGATGCTTTGCTACACTAACCTTTGAGAACCGTATATATATATCTATATATATATATACATCTCTAGATATATATCTATCATGTGTGGTCTTAAAATTGTGCTGGTTAAAAGAAAAGTTGCGTGAGTCTTATGCTCAAATTTCTAGCTTTTTCTAGCCTAGGATTTTTATTATATTCTTCCCTGTATACTAGTAATAATGCTAACAGCAGCTTCCCCTGATGGAACATTTACCAGAGTTATTTAATTGTATTTATTCTTTAAAAACTCTGAAATGAATAAAATGCAATTGCTCCATAACCAGTACTCTTAAAATGGAATGATAGATTTATATCCCTTTCATGAACAGTTTAAATAGGAGGAAAGCAAGATAGTAAGAAAAGATATATTTGAAGTGAAAATCACAGCACACAGGGAAAGGATGAGGAATAAAGAGAAGAAACAGGAAGAGAGAGATGAGAGATGAAGGGAAGATGGCAGACGGCTCAAGGCTGTGAGGTGAATCCTGGATGTGCTCCTGCCACACTCTCCGTGCGGTCCCGGAAGGCACTGCTCTGGGTGTTGGCACCGCTCCAGGGCCACTTCCGTCCTTCCATCCTTAAGGCCCCATTCCAAATGGACCCAGGAACACACTGCTTCCTTGGAGGAGCCTCTTCCTTTGGGAAGCCGGGGTGGTGGCCTGGACTCCGACCTGCACTCTGCACAGACCAGAGCCGGGAGCAAGGCGCCAGGAACCAAGCAGGGCGGACGATGATGCTGGGGCTCAAACCCCGCCAGCCATAGGGGATGAAAGGGACTGTGTTTCCTGCCCTTTTTGTTCCCTTTCTTAGTATTCCTACTATGCTGAGGGCCAGAGAAGATCTTGATAAGAACTTGGCTTTTCTTTCCAGAGGGTAGTTTTTTCAAGACAGGGGGAATGAATGTGAGAAATGCAAAACTTGGTGAAGTTTCCTGGAGGTGATACAGCAGGAAAACACTCAATATCTTACACTGTTACAATTAATCAGTTTCTCTTTTGCTCATACTCCTCTCCTTTCTTTTCTTTTCTTTCTTTTTTTTCTCCCTCGGGATTTCTCACTGCAGGCACCCAAGTGGACGAAGGGGTGCGCTCAGCCAGCAAGCGCATCGTGGCACCCCCTGGAGGCCGCTCCAATATCACGTCTTTGAGTTAAGCAACCTCTCCCCAAGGGGGAGCAGAAGCAAGAAGAGTTTTTTGAAGCCAAAATGGTACATCGATATTTAAGAAGGAAAGCAAATCCAAACGGTTGCAGTATAAAGAATCAATAAGCCTCAAGCCTTATGTTTCTCCATGTTAAGCTCGCTTGCCTAGCTTTACGAATATTACTTTTTTCTGTTTATGCCTAGCCTCAATTGGTTGGGACCCTCCCCTTTTCCATGCATGCAATCAGGCCGCCAAGGTAAACGAGTCTGCTATATTATAGTGTTGAGAGCGTGTGTAGTGCTGCATCCTACGACAAGGGGGGACAGACAAGGCTGGGAGGTTACAGAAATGAACAGAAGGGACGCAGGTTATTTGGGGTGAGGGGTGGTGGGAGCCCAGAGCAAGGCGGAGGGCGTGGAGGGACAGGGTAGGGTGTGTAGGAGGGAGGTGGGAGGGCCAGGTACGCAGGAGGGTGTTGTGTGTTGTGTTGATAATGTCTGTTTACTCCAAGGAGGGGCCGCTCTGGACCACTGTCACTTGCCACATCCCACGGGGTCTGTGGAGAAGTAGGCTAGTCTTGGGTTCTGGGTTTGTCATGTCTCTTCCTGGTGGATTCTGTTTCTTTAAAACACTAAAACTCAACAATTTCTTCCATCCCCTTGATTATGCCAGTGTTTGCTCAGGCCCTTTACTCGGGGTGGCTCCCAAGTCCTCCTCATTCCTGCGTAGGAAGGCCAGATGGGGAGGAGCAGATGACATGCCTCCTCCCATTCAGGCGAGACTGAGGGCGCAGCCCAGGCCCATGCGTGGGGAGCAGCAGACGCTCAGGGGCTGGGGTGGCCCTGGTGCCTGCAGGAGGACTTCCGCTCAGACGGACAGGACAAGGAGGCCTCTGTTGCCAGTAGCAGGTGTGAGTCCTCCTGATCTCCTAAAATCCAGGCACGTCAGTAACTGCACAGGATGTTTCAAATCAGTTTCTTTAGTTGCTCCCTAACTTTTACTACTAGTAGGTATTCTCAGCATATGTGGCAACTTGGGATTTGGGAAAGTCAGCCGTAAGCAGAGAAGCACATCCTGTTCAGTTCCTGTCCTGAGTCCTCTATTTCCTCTTACACCGACAGGCCCTCGGAGGACCTTAGTTTTGCTACCAAAATCTCTGAGTCCCAGTGACAGGAGGTGGCCTCCTGCAGGGGCAGTGGAGGAAGCTGGCCAAGTGTTTGCAGCTCTCCTCTCTGTCAGAGCTGAATGTCCATTTCCTTATCAGACCACTTCTGGAAACTCATTTTGCAGCAGAGTAGGGGTAGCGGGAGACTCCTCCTTAGGCAGGAAAAATATGAGCCTGGGATCAGACTTCTGTGCCCAGGCAGAACCCATAAACCGCTGTACTAAGTACTTTGAAGAGAAGAGCAGGCCTCATACACCTTTTAAGTGCTTAGGAGAAACCATTGCCTCTGGCTGAAGTTGTTTTCGTTGTTTTGTTTGTGCTGCTGGTGGCCAGGGCCTCCGTCTGCTAGGCAAACCCTCTGCCGCTGAGCACCCAGCCCACTGCAGTTTTTAATAAACTGAAGATCAGAGAGAAGTGATCACTTAGCTATGAAGAATTTACAAATGGCTAAGAAAGAGGATTTTTCCATAGCAAGCTACTTGCTGTTCTCGTCATGAAAAAGGCTTTCACCTCCTGATTGGGAATCTTGCTATTTGAAAACTCTCGTGTTGCTCTTATTTTAAGGTAAACCTTAGTGCAAAGGAAAAAAATTAGCATTAATTTACATTTCAAATATTTGAGAGCCAACCAAGAAACTCAGAATGACTTTTGTGTACGAAGGGAGTAATGCCCAATATATACCTCAGTAGAAAGCCAGGCTGGGCTTTAGATAGACTACAATACCAGCCGTGGCCACCAGATGGAGGAAGACACACGTAAATAGACTGTAGGGCACCCACCATTCAGGCTCCATCCCAGAGCTCCGCCTCAAGGGCCTATTGGTGATCAGCCCTTGGGGCTTCCAAAATGCAGCATCCAGCCAGAATCATCTTGTCTGCATGAGCTCCCTGTACTATCGTACTGTCAGAATAACCTGACAGTGCTCTCTGGTTGGACAGCACTCTCTTAGGAAGCCTTCCTTCCTTCACTGGCGGTTAAAACATTTGTGCATAGAGACTTTTGAAGATTCCTGGAAAATGCCCCACAATTTTTAACACAGTAACGCCTTAGGTTTAATGTTAGATTCAAATTTGTTCTGTTCCATAGACCCATCGAACAGCCCTGCAAAGGGCTTAGAAGTTGAAAATGGTGTGGCCCTTTTCCTGACCTGCCACCCTCTCACCTGAGCGAGGAGGGTGCCGTGGACCCTCCGTCTCCCCCGGCTGCTGTTGGCAGTCTCCCCTTGGGCCTGGCTCCTCTCTGAGGGTGGCCCAGCCAGCCCTAGCTTTCTTAACTTTTCAGCCCACTGGAGTGCTTAGATGAGGGCCATCGGGTAGGTGGGTAGCTGAGAATTTATCTGTGGAACTTCTAACTATTGATTTCTTTTCAAAAACTAGTAGGATGATAGTCATGCCTCAGATTGCTATTTCTTTCCAAGTCTGCTTCTATGAGGTTGTCTCCATAACTATATCCCAAAAGGCCTTCTCTCCTCCCACATCGGGGAGCCTGAGCCTGGACCCACAGCACTCACCCTAGACAGCCTTTCCCACAGGGTGGACACTTCCTAATTCAACTCTTGCCACAAGCCTCCTCAGCCGCCCCAGCGCGAGTCCTTGTGCATCCCCCTGCGCGTGGTGTGTGAGTGTTCAGTCCTGTGTCTGGTGCGTACAAACAGACAGTAAACCTCCCTGTGATTGGTGCTAGCTGTGCGGCGGCTCAGGAACACGAAGAGCTGTTTGGTTTGACCCGTGAAGAAAACTGTGTATTGAGTTAGCTGAGATTAAAGAAAAATGTTCATCAAGTGACTGTTAATGTAAACCCAGTTATTAAAATAACTATAAAACCAGCAACACATTCTCCAGTCTTCTGTGTGGCGTGCCGGTTCATCTTCTGGGTCAGAATTGTGCAACAGGATCGAACCAGTAAGAAATGCACCTGTGGGGCCGGGGAGTTAGCTCAGTGCTTCTGTTGCCTGTCTTGCAAGCGCAAGGGCCCGGGTTCGATCTCCGGTAACCACATAACAATACTGGGTGTGGAGACCCACACCCAGCAGCAACCAGTACCACATACCACAGTGCCGGGCGTGGTGGCTCACGCCTGTCATCCCAGCACTCGGGAGGCAGAGGCAGGAGGATTGTGATGTGAGTTTGAGGCTGAGCTCAGGGCCAGCCTGAACCACAAAGCGAGACCCTGTCTCCAAAAACC
>PVIR01001508.1:0-91342 GCA_004026965.1 Petromus typicus | reverse complement strand
AAATAAAAGAATATCCCCTCTCATTTTAACCACATACCTCATTTTTCTTGCCACTTTGTGAAACAGTAAGGAAGTTCTCTTGCAGTGTCTATGAAGCACAATGAAAAATGCAAAGAGGAACAGGCTCCCTGGCTCTCCAGGACTGCTGGCTTTTCCCGAGTCAAAACGAACATGAAAAGTAAAGGGTGTGAACCGTCGTAAGACATCAAAGCAACCAGGACAGCACAACTGCAGAACTGAGGAGAGAAGACTCCTAGAATTATTAAGTGGCAAGAACGATAAGTGTATTTGAACTGAGGTGCAGAATTTTGAAGAGAATTAATGACAATGCATCTTTTGTTGTAATACATTTTTTTAAAAATGTTTAATTTTCATGGATTTTTTTTAATTTTTATTTTTTGGTGGTACCAGATATTGAACTCAAGCCCTTGTGCTTGCCAGGTAGGAGTAGTACCACTTGGGCTAAATCTCTATCCTTCACTGAACCTTTTTAGCGTTCTCATAGTTAAGGCTGGGACTCTTCAGATTCTAAAAAAGCTCGAGACCTGCCTTTCACTCAGCTGGCTACTGAGAGCACTGCAACAGGACGCTTATAGGACCTGGACAACAGAGTTCTTGACATGCGGGACTTTAAGGCTCATGGGAACCATCTAAGCTTTCTTATTCCAGAAAGAGCCCGGGGAGCCGGAGCGTTGCTAGCTGTTGAGTTATGGGGCCTGCCAGGTCCACTCGAAGCTCCTTTCATTCCTCTCCCCAGGCGGAAGCTGCTCCTAGCAGCAAGAGTTACAGTTCTGCTAAGTGCTCACCCCAGATGAGGGCCCTTGGGACATCTGCTTCTCTGGTGAAGGGGACAGGACAGAACCCTAAGGAGAAGGGTGCTGAAGGAGGTTCATGGACTGTCCATGAACTCAGGTCACAGTGACAGGCAGAAAGTGGATTCCAGACTGTGTTCCCTGAGGTGTAAGTGCTGGAGGGTCGGACTGTCTGCAGGTTGATAGGTGCGATGTGCTGCATTCTGACAATACAAAATATCACTTCTAATGCCAAGTAATCCACCGAGGGACACTCACCACAGTTTACTAAAGTAAGAACAGATGGCACCCTCAGCACTACCTCCAGGGAAACGTGATACAGACACACACAGCTGACAGGTTGCAGAAGACATTTACTACACACAGGCACTTGCATGGCATGCGCTGCAACTCCAAAGAAGCACATTCTCATGCCAGGGCCGCCAGATCAGCTGCCAGTTTACATCACTAACAAAAAGTGTAGTCTGGATTTTTAGCATCCATGTTTAACATCCCCACACACACTGCACATATAATAAATAGTAATCACAGGTGGACAGAAGTAGGAGGCAGGATTTTGTGTAGACAGAATACGGGAACAGCTGAGTACTGAAACAAACAATGCTTCTCCTGCCTTTTCATTCAGATTTTGACGTGGTAAAGATTTAACAACACTGAGCAGACCCAAGGAGCAACACTAGTCCATTAGTAGCTGCATTTTTTTGTTAGTTACTTATTCATTCATCCAATCTAGGAAAGCTGTAATAATAAGAAATGTCATTGGTGGTTAAAATCCTAACAGATATAGCCTGACCACTAATTAATTAATTACTGAATTGATTTAGCAGTGCTCTGGGCTGCCTGAAGTTTATTCTTACTCAAGCACTGACTTCACACCATATCTGTGCTGTCATGAGGCCATGACACATCGCCCTCCATAGCACTCAGACCCCTGGGTCCCGGGGCTCACTCCCCTAATATTCTCGAGGTTGAATGCACGGAGATGAGTCTCCACTGCAGAGCCCGAGGGCTGCAATCAGGATGCTCTGATCTTCAAAGCCCTGTCAGGTGTTTCAATGCTTCATATAGATAAGGGAGGAAGCTGTTCAGAGAAAAGATTCCCAGAGCACCAGACAAAAGGACTGCATTTGTCTTCCAGTCTTTTAAAATTTCCGGCTCTGAGCATTATCAGGAATCTAGATCAGCCATAATCCATTCAGTGAGCTATTCACGTTCAGCCCAAGTTAGAGAACAGAATCCAAGCACCAGATTTCAACAACCACCAGCTGAGGAGTTAGGAAGTTTTTTAGTTTGTGCAAAGTTCTTTCTCATCTTTAAAATGTATAGAAGTGCTTAAATTACTAATTCTGCAAATGAGTGCTCTTTCTTTTTATTTTTTATTGTCATCTTTGTTTTTTTGTGGTGTTAAGGATCAAATGCAGGTCCTCGTGCATGCTAAGTACACACTCCACCACTGGACACAGACTCAGCCCACATCACACTGTGGCTGCATCTGTGTAGCCCGAGGAGCCTGTTGTACGCTCCAAACACTGAGCTCTCTTATCAGTGAGTCCATCCATGGGTCTGAGAATCCACAGTCGTGTTTCAGGCACAGACAACAGCTCATTGCTTGTGTGGGCTCCAATGCCCAGTTAAACAACTCAACAATGAATAGCACGGACCTTTTCCTGTCCTCACCATAGAGAACCCACTGGTCCCCTTGCCCTTTGGTAAACATTTCTGAAAACTTCTCCTTTGAGGATGTACACAAGGTCTTCAAGGAAGAAGAACCAGGTGATAGACCGAAGTCCATAGCACATCAAGGGACGAATAAAGATCAAAGGAGGAAGGATGCTGGCAACCAGGCAGGTGGCTCCGGATACCACCAGGGCTACAGTCTGGAGCTGAGTTCCGTCACCTTCCCATTGGTTAACACACACCCCTCTCCAAAGTCAGTCTGAGCAAGTGCTTTATGACTGTAATGTTTGGAAACAAAGCAAAGAGCATAGACAAATAACATGTGGGAACGTAGAGGAGAGCAACCACACAGACAAAAGAGTTGGCTTTCAGTTCTGTGGGGGGTTTGGATTTGGGTTTTTTTTGTTTGTTTTTTTAGTTGTTTGAGACAGGGTCTTGCTTTTTAGTTCAGATTAGCTCTGAAATCACTAGGTAGCCCAGACTAACCTCATATTCATGGACCTCCTCCTGCCTCTGCCTCCCAAGTGCTGAGATTACAGGTGTGACCATGCTTGACTCTTTAGTGTCTCTTGTCTTTTGTTTTTAACAAAAATATGGTTACTCTTAAAGAAGAAAAATATTATTTCACAAGTGAGCAAGAAATTCTGGGCCTAGTAACTCATAAACGTGATCATCAGCTCAACTATCATTTTCTGCGTATGCTTAGAGTTGCCCAGGTGTGAACTTCCTCTAAAATGCTGACTGCAGCAGACAGGCAGCCGTCACTCTTTCTTTTCCTGTCTCTTGCAGCCTGTCTAGCTTTTCTCCCCACCCACTTCCTCCCTCCCTCTCTCTCCCTCTCTCTCTCTGTCTCTCTAGTTCCAACTTACTATAAATTCTCCATGTATGTAGCATAGGCTGGCCTCAGACTCACAGAAATCCTCCTGCCTCTGCCTCCCAAGTGCTTGGATTACAGGTGTGAGCCACCATCACAGGCATGTGGTATGTGGTACTGAGGATTGAACTTGGGACCTTGTGCTTGCCAGGCAGAAGCTGGCGATACTGAGCTCAATTCCTGGTGGCCCAGCTTTTTTTTGGTTTTTGAGACAGGGTTTCTTTTGTAGTTCACGCTGGCCCTGAACTCACTGTGTAGCCCAAGCCAGCCTCAGAATCATAGCAATCCTCCTGCTTCTGCCCCCCAAGTGCAGGAATTACTAGTCTGAGCCACCATCTCCTCCCACATTGTGGTAGGTGGTACTGATTGCTGGCATTATGGGCATGACTCACCATGCCCAGCATTATGGTATGTGCTCCCCAGGATTGAACTTGGAACTTGTGCTTGCAAGTCAGATGCCGGAACCACCGAGCTAAATCCCCAGCCCTCACTGGTTCCTTTTACACACATTTTTTGAGGCAGGGTCTTTCTTTTTAGTTCAGGCTGATCCTGAGCTCACTATGTAGCCCAGGCAAGATTTGAACTTCCAGCAATCTTCCTGCCTGTTGTAGCTAATTGATCACTTCTCTTTGATCTACAAAGAATTTAGGAATGGCTAAGAAAGAGCATTTCCATAGCAAGCTACTTTCTGTTCTAATCATGAAAAAAGGTGTTCGCCTTCTAATAGGTAATCTTGCTATCTTACAGCTCTCGTGGTGCTTTTAAGGTAAATCTTATTGCAAAGGAAAAAATTTACTTTGATTTACATTTAAAATATCTGAGAACCTACCAAGGAATTCAGAATGACTTTCATATACAAAGAGAGTCACACCAGATAAATTCCTCAGTAGCCAATTTGAGCTTTGGATAGACTGCAGTATCAGCCATGGCCACCAGATGGAGGACAAGATACGTAAATAATCTGTAGTGTGAGCACCCACTTCTGCACCATCCGGAGAGAGCCGGGCTTGGTGCCCCTCCAAAACCCCCACTGGGATCTGCCCTTGGGGCTTCTGAAAGCATCCAACTAGAACTTTCTGTTAGGCGTGAATTTCTTGTGCTGTCAGGATAACCTTAAAGGGCCCTCAGGGTGGGCCGCACTATCTTTATGCTCCCTTTCCTCACTGGGCATTAAAACATTCATGGAAGATTCTAGAAAACGCCCCACTATTTTCTTAACGCAGTACTGAGTAACATGTTAAGTTAAATTTATAGGTTAGGTGGTTAGCTGAGAAGTTATCTATGGAACTGCTGACTAGCAATGTCTTCAGAAACTCACGCTTCAAGTGGCTTTATCTTTCAAAGCCCATCGTACTGTGGGGTTGTTCTCCATGGCTGTACCCAGAAAGGCCTTCTTTCCTCCCACGCCCTGGAGCCTGAGCCTCAGTCCGTGTTGCTCACTCTGGGACGCCCCTTCCCATAGGGAGGAGGCTGCCTAACTTCGGCTCTGGCCACAGCCTCCCTGGCAGCCCTGCCGTGAGTCCTCGCGAGTCCCCCTGCGCATGCGCGGTGGGTGTTCAGTCCTGCATCCCGCGTGCAGAAGACAGTGAAACTCTCTGTGATCGGTGTCGGCTGTGAGGTGCCTCGGGAACACAGGAGCTGTTTGGTGTGAACCGTGAAGAAAAGTGTGTATTGAGTTAGCTCAGATGAAAACAAGTTCATCAAGTGACTGTTAATGTGAACCCACGGGAGCCTCTCCCGTGCACCCAGCCGGTGGCCTTTAGTAGGAGCTTCCTTCCCAAGAAAGCCCTTCCATGTGGAGGCAGAGCTGGGGATCGGCAGCTCCATGTTGCTATCTCATTTGCTTAGAACCTCAAAGGAACGAGAAAGATTTCCTTAGCCTTCGTTCCAGCCGAGATGGACTCTGACCGTTGTGTGTCTGCCATGCACTCATCACAGTGGCCAGTGACCGCACCGCGCTGGCCACGAGAGTCACAGGCTCGGCCGTTGGGCCACTTGAGCTGTGAACTGCACGGATTCAGGGACTCCATGAAGAAAATAAAGTTGGGAGCTGGAAGAAGAAATGGGTGTGGGGAAGGCAGAAGCAGCAACAGCTATGGCACCATTCCCTGGCCCACAGGCATGACTGTGGCCCGGGGACAGGTTCGTGCAGAGAGTGGGGAGGTAGGTAGGACCCGGCCCAGGGGAGGGCAGCTTCTAATTAACTGCTGTCACATTTGGTGCAACCTTCCGGTTTGCTACAATACAGCAGCTGACGCAGAAACCAGGTAAATTCTGCCCTGGTCACATAAAGAATTATTTTACAATTGAGGTTCAAGGTTTTTTTTTTGACAGGGTGTCGCTTTGTAGTTCAGGCTGGCCTTGAGCCCAGCCTCGGATTCCTGAGTGCTGGGATTACAGGCATGAAACAGCACGCCTGGTACTGTACTATGTGGCACTGACTGCTGGTGGGTGTGAGTCTCCACACCCAGCATTGTTGTATGTGGTTACCAGGTATCGAACCCAGGCCCTCGTGCTTGCAAGACAGGCACCAAAACCATTGAATCAAATCCTCGGCCCAAGTTTCTATTTTTAAAAGCTTCAGTCCAGAGTGTCATGGCTCAAACTTGACATTGTTGAAATACATTTTTCTGCTCATGAGCAGAAACACTGAACTCACCTAAGTTTTCAAGAGGGCTTCAGGGAGTAGTCAGCACTTAAAATGAACTTAGGAGGCAAAAAGGAAGAAGTGATGTTTTTAAAATACTAGTGAACGATCCACTAAGAAAGGGACTGAGTCACTTCCAGACAGTCAGGAACATGATCACTGAATAGGAACAAGGGCTACCTTGTTCCAAAGAACCTTCTAGAATCAGTCTCCCAACACTGACCTATCACAAAGGAGAACCAACCAAGACATGGAAGTAAAAGGGCCTGAGTAACCTGCAGAGAGGAATCACATAGGAGGTGTCATCAAACACTACTTTACAAACTTTATTCTAGTGAAAGACACATTGTCATCAGTCTCCTTCAGAATACTCCCTTTCACTTTGAACACACGTATCTCACCTTTCTTGCCACTTTCTGAAACAGATGAGCAAGTTCTCTGTCAAACAGCGGGGAACAGGCTTGCAAAAATATCAGTGGGCCTTCTTCATTCACTTTATGCACTGGCTCTGACTGACTTGGACACTGCGACTTCTGGATCTTCCCGAGTCAAACTGACCCTGGGAAGTAAATGGTGTGAAGCCTTTCATGGCATTAAGGCAGCCAGGAGAGTACAGTGAAGGCACTTTGGAGACACTTCGTGGCTTCTTGCAACTGAAGACACTTATTTACATGGCAAGAATGATGAAGCAAGTGTATCTGAACTGAGATGTACTGTTTTGCAGAGAATACCAATGCATCTTGTACTGAACAATATTTTTTAATAAATTAACATGCACTGTATTTTTTTTTTTTTTTAGCCAGTGTTTCACTTTTGTAGTTCAGGCTGATCCTGAGCTCACTATGTAGCCCAGGTAAGCCTGGAACTCACAGCAATCCTCCTGCCTCTGCCTCCTGAATGCCGGGATTACAGGTGTGAGCCACCACACCCGGCACTGTGGTATGTGGCTACTGGGGATTGAATTTGGGAGCTGCGCTTGCAAGGCAGACACCAGAACCAATGAGCTAAAGCCTCGGCCCTGACATGCATTGTATTTTTTTAAAATCACCTTCATAGTTAAAGCTGGGGATTTCCACACTCAAGAGCTCTAGACATGTCTTTTACTCAGCTGACTACTGACAAGAACCCAACAGGACACTCCCAGGACCTGGAATACTTGGCAGGCAGGACTTTAAAGCCCACAGGGAGTCGCCTGAGCCGACTTACTCCTGGAACAGCCAGGGGAGCCCAAGATTTGCTTGATGCTGAGCTATGGGGCCCCCCAAGTCCACTGGAAGCTCCTTCTACTGTCTCCTGGGCAGAAGCTGCTCCGAGGAGCAGGAGTCACAAATCTGCTATCTGCCACCCCAAATGGGCCTGGGGACTTGCTACTCTGGTGGAGGCAACAGGATAGGACCCTGAAGACAGGTGCTAGAGGAGGTTTGTGGACTGTCCACGAACTGAGGTCTCGGTGATGGGCAGAAAGGGGATTCCAGGCTGTGTTCCCTAAAGTGTGAATGCCGGAGGGCCAGGCTTTAGTTTCTATGCAGGTCGACAGGGGAGATGTGCTGCGTTCTCACGTCACAGAATATTGCTCCTAATGCCAGCTGAGGGACACTCACTGAAGATTACGAAAGAAAAAAACAGACGTCTCTGGCACCCTCACCACACTCTAGGGAAACCCATGATACAGAAACACAGCCGACAGGTTGCAGAAAACATTTAATACACACAAGCACGTGGGCACCGCAGCTCTGCAGAGGCATTCTCATTCCAGAAAAGTGAAGTCTGGGTTTTTAACATCCGTGTTTAACATCATCACACACACTGCACGTACAATAAACAGTAATCCTAAATGGACAGAAGTGGGGAACGGAACTTTGTGCAGACAGAATCGAGGAACAGCTGGGTCCTGAAAAAGTGCTTCTCATGCCTTCTCATTCAGCTTTTGAAGCAACGCTGGTCCATTAGGAGCTGCACTAGCACTCTTTCTTGCCGGTTACTTACTCATTCATCCAATCTAGAAAAGCTATAACGATAGGAAATGTCCTTGCTGGTTAAAATTCTGACAGATGACGCCTGACCACTACTTAGATTTCTGAATTGACTGAGGGGTGCTCTGGGCTGCCCAAGTTTACTCCTGCCCGAGCACTGACCTCCGCCCACACCCCTCCCGGAAGTGGGGCTGTGTGCTCCTGAGCACATCACCTCCGAGCATCAGGACCTCCTCGGGTCCAGGGGCTCCGCTCCCCTCATCTTCCCGAGGTCACTGAACACACAGAGGTGAGGTGAGGCGTCGCTGCAGGGCCAGGGGGCTGTAAGCAGGATGCTCTGACCTCCAGTGCCCATCCAGGCTTTTCGGATGCTCTGTGCAGATACGGAAGCAACTGTGTGAAGGAAAGATCCAGGAGTGCCAGACAGAGAACTGCCTGTGTCATCCTGCCTTTTAAAATCCCGGCTCCGACCATTACTGGGAATGTAAAGGAGACACGGTCCATTTGGTGGGCTACTCACGTTCAGCCCGAGTTAGAGAACAGAGCCTAATGACTCGATTTCAGTAACAGCCAACATGGGAATTTAGGAAGTTTTTGTTTGTTTGTGGAAAGTGTCCTCATCTTGAAAATGCACAAGTGCTTAGAATGAGCTATTTGGCCAATATAGCTTTTATTTTTTTTTTCTTTTGTCGTCTTTGTTTTTTGTGGTGTGAAGGGTCAAACTTAGGTCTTCATGCATGCTAAGTACACACGCGTTCCACCACTGGCTGCAGCCCCAGCCCACAGCACAGTGTGGCCGTATCTGAGTGGCCCGGGAGCCTGTCCTACTCCACCCCCCCGAAACATGTGCTCTCTCCTCAGTGAATCCATGGGTCTGAGAACCCAGTGGTGTTTCATGCACAGAAATCGGCTCACCGAATGTGTGGCCTCCTTTCTCCAGTTAAATGGTGCAAACATTTGCTTCTTTCCCTGTGGAGAACCCACTGGTCTCAGTGCCCTTCAGTGAGCATTTCTGAAAACCTCTCCTCTGAGGATGTACACAAGGGCTTTACAGGAGGAAAAACCAGGCAATGAGACCAGAGTCCACAGCACATCAGGGTGTGAATAAAGGAGGCTGGAAGCTGGCGCCCGGGCACGTGGCTCCTGACACCGAAGGGGCACGTCTGGAGCTGAGTCTGGCTGCCTTCCCCTTGCTTAACACACCCTCCACTACAAGGTCTGTTTGAGCAAGGGCTCTGCACTTACAGTCTTTGGAAACAAACCAAAACAGAGAAACAAACAGTGTGTGGAAACTGCAGAGGGAAGGAATCACACAGACAAAAGAGTTGGCTTTCAGTTTTGTGCTTTTTGTTTTGTTTTAACAAAAATATGCTCTTGAAGTAGAGAGATATTACTTCCCAAGTGGGCCAAAAATTCTAGGCCTATTAATTCATAAATGTTGATCATCAGCTCAACTCTAGCTTGCTAAGCATGCTTAGTTGCCCGGATGTGACCCTTTCTAAAATGCTGGCCGCAGCAGGCAGACGGCCATACTCTTTCTTCTCTTGTCTCCTGCCATCTGTCTGGCTTTTCAAAGGGGTGATATTCTCTGTTGCTAACTTACTGCCAGCGCAGAGGCCATACTCCTCACTGGCAAGGACAGGTCCACGTGATCTCTAGCCAAGAGGTCAGTACGAACTGCCTCAGAGTCTCCTCACTATTTGACTCTACCCAGTGTCATTAGCAGGGTGCCCCGAATGGTACTTCTATAAAGATCTGTGTCAGCTCGGTGTCATTATATCCTATGTATATTTAAATGAGTCAAACTTTGCAAATAAATAAATACAATATAAAGAAAAAAAGGGGTATTTTAAACAGGCAATTCTGCCTGTCGTTCTTGTAGTAAGTGTGAGCATACGAGACACGGTACCACTGTCCCTTGGACTCTGAACTTGACCTCGAAGATGTGTGGGCCCCTGGGCTCTAAGAGGACCTCTAGCCCATAAAGACAGGGAGGATGACTCGCAGTGTTACCCAAAGTGTAATAAAACATAAGGAATAATCTAGAAGCAGCGACTTCTTTCCTTCTGGAAGCACAGCTCCTTGTGCTGGGCCTCCATGAGGGAAGCAGCTTCCTTCACGCTATGGTTCATGGAGGGGTTTTCCAAAGGGAACTTTCACTTTCCGGCACATAACGTCTAACGGACCATAAGATCCCATCCCTGCCATCTCCCTGACTAGAAAGAAAACATCCTGTCAGTGCGGCCGTCTTGTCCAGGCCTCTCTAGATTCAGATCTCTGCTAATTTTCACAGCACATCCACCCTCAAAGATCACGCACACCGGAAGAAGGCAAGTGGTGTGTGGATATTAATAACAAGCTCGGTGAAAGGGAAAAAGGAGCTGCCCTGATTTGTAGCATCTGCTGATTTCCTCGTTAGGGATCCCAGCATCGTCACTCTGTTCAATTTACCAGTATCACTCATGGGAGAGGAGGCGGGGCACCATGTGTATGGCTGGCTCCTGCTCCCAACAGGATGGAAAGGCTCCCAGCAGGACGGAAAGGCTCCCGGCACAGCACCGTAGGTCCCGCAAATCCATGCTCCTTTCAATCTGACTCTAAGCCTTTCCTTCCCACGAAACTCTTCATTCCTGCCTCATCAAGCTTCAGAATTCTGACCTCTTTCTGAAGTTTTCTAGCTCTGAAGAGGCTCACTGTATTCCATGTCCATTCATCACAGTGTAATCAGAAGGAATGGAAAAACAAATCTACATCCAAATATTGCTTTGACAATATAAAGACCATGTAGAATACCAACTGTAGCAGTAAAAAGGCAAGGAACAGCTCTCTCTTGATCCTCTCCTTCTGGATGAATAAACTGAAGCAGAAAAGGGGATGAAATGACTCGCTCAGGGTCACATGGTGAATTAGCGGGGAAGTCACATCCGGGAGCTCAGGCCCAGGGTCCTCTCCTGAGGCCGCGCCACACCCTCTGGAGGATGCTGCACCTCCGGAGGGCGGTCCGTCACGTGTCTAAGCAGGAGGGGTGGAGGGGCACGAACTCCTGTGAGCGCTTCGTGGTGTGGCCAGTCAGGAGGTGTCCAGGAAGGCACCGAGGCCTTTACAGGTTGTTATTGTGGCCGTCCTCCTCTTGTGGGTTTTTGGTTTGTTCCAAGGCTAAATCGGCTTGTCTTTCATTCAAGTCTCTCTTTACTCTTAAAAGAAAAAGAAACGTTTTATTCTTTGAGAAGAAAAATGAAAACCTTAAACACTTTTGGAACGTTAGCATGTACTCAATAATTTATAAACAAGCACAAGCCAAGGAAACCTGAGAAAAATCACTGAGTATAAATGTATCCAACCCATCTTCTGCTTTTCCAATAGACACAAGCTTGATGCTGGGCTTAATTAACTTACTAAAAAGAATTTAAATTCTTTAAAAGAGAAAAAAAGGATCCCTCAATTTAAAATAAATTCTAATAGTGCTGGGGATTTAGCTCAGTGGTTCTGGTGCCTGCCTTGTAAGTAAGTGCAAGGTCCCAAGTTTGATCCCTGGTAACTACATACCACAGGTGTGGTGACTCACACACATCAGCAATCAGTATCACATACCACAGTGCCGGGTATGTTGTCTCATGCTTGTAATCCCAGCACTGGGGAGGCAGAGGCAGGAGGACTGCTGTAAGTTTGAGGTTCACTGGGCTACATAGTGAGCTCAGGGCCAGCCTGAACTACAAAAGTGAGACCTTGTTTCAAAAAAAAAATATATATATATATAATAGATATGCCATCGTTTTTATAATGGAAAAAAATAAAAATGTTTAAAAACAAATCCCTAAAAGGCTATCATGCTCTAAGCTACTGGTCTCATAGGATTAACTTACTTTTCTCGGTTGAAAATTATAAATTCCTTCTGAACAGATTCAAGGTGCTCTTGCAGAAGACCCATCTTGACAAGGTGAGCAGTGGGGAAAAAACAGAGGAATAGTTAGCAGACAAATGAGGACCCACAAATAACCAACAACTCACAGTCTGTCTACAGAAGGAATGGCCCAAAGTAAATACCAAAGTAGTTTTCGAAATGGAAATTAACTAAAGTCCCCAGGGAGGTGGCAGATTAGGAATCTCCCCACATATCAAGCAAGTGCCCGTCTCACATTGACTAGTGCAGAACTGTGGAGTATACTAAAGTCTTGGGACTCCCCACGGGGTGGCGCAGGTGGCAGAGAGCAGTTCATTACTGCTTTTCGCATGCACATGTGCAGTCCCAGCTACCCTCAGCCCTCTGGGTGCGCAGCAGCCTGTCCTACCCTAGCTTGCTCACAGCGTGCTGGAGCCCAGTGGAAGTAATATGTCCCCCAAACTCTGGGCTGCCTGCTGCTGCCCAGCTGCTGTTTCTTGTCACGGGGAGCAGACACCAGGGTGGTGGCCACTACTGTTCCCCTAACTGTTACCGACCTCTCCACACTGGTGGGGGCAGTGTGCTGAGAGGATTGTCCTACACAGGCCTCAGGTACGCCTCACCCCGATTTCAGTGGGGATGGACTTACCTGAGAAGAATCGCATTTCCTCATCTCCTTCTCCTTCTCCTTCTTTGCCAGACGCTTCTTTTTCTTATGAAGAGGTTTGGATTCCAAAATCATTTCTTCGAGTTCAAAGGTAGGGTCGCAGTTGAGCCTGCCTTTCTGCAATGGAAACAGGTTGGTCTTCAGATTCTCGAGAGGATCTAAAAACACCCAGGCCTGGCCCGGAGTCCCGCATTTGTCCCTAATAGGGCGCCTGTGGATTACAGGCTTGGATTCCCACCCTCAGCCCCTGTGGCTTATTGCTGGTAAAAAGCTAAGCCCAGGCATCCTCGTGAGACTTCCAGAATCTGAATTCTCTAACTGAATTATAGATTCAGTTCAAGAAATGCATAGTTAGGAAGAATATGGAAGAATAATGTCCCCATAAAGGGCTTATAGAAACGACTCAGAGTCTATGCAAGCCCTGGCCAGGTGCTCGCCGTGGGCGTGAAGTGTACACAGGTGACGAAAGTCCCATTTAAGGGGGGAAACAATTACAAGGGCAAAGCAACAGGAAAGAAGGACAAAGTTCTTCCTGGCCCAGGTTGTGGAGTCCTGCAGCAGCAGGCTCTACTCAGGGGATGTGTGCCCCCAACAACCACCGAGACAAAGATGTCCCTCGATTCAGTCCTCAATGAGAATTATTTTTAGTGATTAGTTCTTAAGTTTACAGATCCATAAGAGAAACCAGCAAAGGGCCAGGAGAGCTGGTGAATACTTGCAATCCTGGCACTGGGGCAGATTGAGGCAGGAGTACCCCAAATTCAAGCCCAGCTCGGACAACTTGGAGAGTCTCTACTTCAAAATAGAAAATACAAATTTGGCGGGGACTATGGCCCAGTATGGAGGCCGTGGGTCCGTCCCCGGTACCAAACAAACAAAAACCAAAAACTAGTAAAAGAAGAAGGGTGAACATTAATTTCCACCTTAACCTACACTTTAGTTCTCTGACTCAGAGACCCTCATAGGCAAAAATAACTCAATCTTTGGAATTGAAGAACACTTTTTTTTTTTAACCAGCAGACACAAAGAAAAAACAACTTGGGAGGCTAAAACTTCTATCCAACAAAAAAGCAGTACAAACTAGTTTCAGGATCTTTAGACCCAACACCAGTTAGATTAGTTTGGCTACGGATCAACTTAACCCACGTGTGCCTCAGTTTCCGCATCTATAAAACAGGAATCTGGGCTTTTATACCACTTGTGTGATTAACGAGACAATGCACAGATCAAGCAGGGGTGTTAGGATTGACTCACATTAGGGATAAAACCCGGAACAAGCCTCTTTTCAAAAACTGCATCCCAGTTTGTGTCGTTCATGTAGGGAAAGCTCTGAATGTCGCGTAAGCAAGAAAATCGCTGATCCGGATTAGGTTCAAGTAGCTGCCAATGGAATACAGACATGAAGGTTGGGAGAAAAGTCAATATTTTGGAAGACAAAAAAATTCTACAATTTCCTCTGTTTTCAATGTAGGACTGAAAGACAAAGCAATGGCCTTTTCTCTGCCTTCACTTGCTAATAACGTATATCATGGCTGATTAGAACAGATACTAATTTGTCCCACTGAGTCAAATTTATTTCAATTCTTGGGTCTCCTTATGAGCTATGGACAAAGCTGTTCTCAAAACATACCAAAATGTAAAAAGGGATGATCACTTATTTCATAAAGCTGTAACCAGGATTCAGTGAGGCCTGGGATATGCAAAGCTTTATAGAATGCCTACGGTATCAGAGAGTAAATTTTCATATGTTTTCATAAGGAAGATGGATTCCCTCTAAAAATTTTAGTTGTTTTTATAGCTCATTACACCATATTAGAAGCAGCTCCGGTAAGATACCTCTTACTGAAGTTATTGCTCCAGGTTTTTGCTAATGGCTCTGAGGCTTTTTCTTGGCAGTACTCCAAATCTAATATCACATCGGGGAGACAGCAGGCCCACTTGAGAATGCTCTTGAAAGGACAGGCATAGAACACCGATGTGTAAGTTTGGGGAGAGTCAAGACTGTCTTAGAAGTGAGACATATTTGCTCATGGAGGCCTTTTGCCTTCCTCGCGGACACTGCTAACTGACAGCACCCGCTCCCAAACAGTGAACTTGGCCCTGAAGACAACGAGCACAGATTTGGGACACGTACTCTCGGAAGCTGTTTTTCTTTACCAGCCACAACCTCAGAAATTTTCTCTTCTTAAGGGAAAATAAATGAAACAAGAACGCCAGCCAACAAAATACCCATTGTCTGGGGCTCTTTACACTCGGTTTGATTTATTATTACAAATAAACCAGTGAATTCCTATTATAATTGGTTTAGGCCTTTTATCGACCACAGGCATTACAGAAATCTCATAAAAGCTATGGCCCTCGTTCCTTTAAATATTTAGCAAATTTCACCACTTGTCAGACTCTGTTTAGATGCTGCGAATCACATGGTACAAGTCTGACATAGTTCTTACCCTCACGCCACTTACTATAGTTTAAACAACAGCCTAAGGACCAAAGCAATGCTCACATAGTGGCAAACCAAGAAAAATACTATAAAGAGAAACTGTGTTAGAGAACTTCCACAGCGGAAGGGAACCCAAGGAAGTGATGATTTGACCTAAGATCTGAAGTTATATTTCTCTAGTTATGTAGAAAGGCCAGATATTTTCTTTTTCCAAACTACTCAAGCCAACATGTATATCTAGTATCCAGCTGCACATCATATACATTAGCTAAACAAGCTTCAGACTTCAACACTGTCATAGCACTGTCAAATTGTTGGCAATGTTTCCAAATGCTCTCAATTTCTGGAAGAGAGAAATTCGTGGACTAAGAACCAGTCAGTGAATCTTGGTGAGTAGTTCTGAAATTGAGGAGGGAACTAGAGGAGCTGGGGTGAGGGAGAGTGAATATGTGCAAAAGGCATGTGGTGACGGCAGGCTGCTGTGTGAGAGTGAGGAAGAAGAGAAAGAGGAAGGAAGAAGGAAGAAAGCCAAAGGAGGTTGTGCATAGACACAAGTTTAAAACAAAGCTTATAGTTATCATACCAATTATTTTGGTCTTTATTCTAAGGCCAATAGGAAGATACTCAGCTAAAGTCGAGTGAAGTAGAGGATGAAATTTAAAATGTATATGAGGACAAGCCCGTTATAAGATGAGACTTGTTGGAAGATGGACTGGGAACATATTAAAAGGGATGAAGACAGATGAAAAACTCGAAGAGATACTTAAAATGTGACATTCCAGAACTTCTGATATGGAGACAATGAATGAGCCCTGGTTTTGGCTTGCGTGAGCAGATGGATGGAGGGGTTATTGTGAAAGTAGGGGGGACACTGAAAGAAACCCAAGAAATACAGAAAGATTAAGAACTGCATTTTGGATAGTGAGTTTGAGAAAGTTTGAGGCACACAGTGCACTTGATGTAAGCCATATTCCTGAAAGCCACAAGCTGTAACAAACATTCCAGAAGTGGTATTATGATGGCTGACCCAATACTATAAATACTGATTTCTATCCCTAGAGCAGAAAATATGCTTTTCCACTTCTTCCTGATATACAGTCTTACCTTTTTAAGAAGTGACACCATTTCCTGTGACCAGGCAGAAGGGTAAGTCACAATGGCAGTCTCAAACATGTGCACGATTTCCTTACTGGAAGTACTGGAGCGAATGTGATAGGGTCTCTTAAAAGAGAGAAGAAGTGAGAGTCTTCATTTTTATAACTCAGAAGAAAACAATCATTCCAATGCTCAGAAGCTAACCTTTCAACTAGTGAAAAACCACTTCTGATCCCTTTATCTGAATATTGTTGCCACAATGCATATGACCAGCAGTGGCAGATATCTCATTTGGAAGAAGATGCCAGAAACCTGTTTCTTGTGAAATACCATCATTTTTAAAAGTTGATAATTCCATTGCTCTGAGCAAAATATCCAGGGGGCTGACTCAGCCTTCCACATGCTGACTTGAGGTAATTTTTAAGGTAAGTACTTACATAACATACTGGACTAAGTATGTTACATAACTTAATTATGTTACATAACATACATAACTAAGTGTCCAATAAACTGAATTTTAAAAATTATATGAATTTATTAAAAAGAGAGCCATTTTTTTTTACCATGCCCTCCTTTCCACTTATTTGAAATATAATGAGGAAGTTCAAGATAGATCAAGCCCAAGCTCAGAGGCTACAAGTCCCTGGTTCCGTGGAAGGTCGGGTGGAGAACTTCATAATGAAGCAAAAACTTCATGAAAAATTCTAGAGGAAACAAGTTTCATCTGTAGCTATAGCTTGGCACTGTTGCAGTTTTCACATCTGTACATTAGAGGGCAGCCTATGTCAATACTATCTTTAAATGACTGGCAGGATTTCAAGTCTTTACGTGAACCCTAAGCAATGAACAGCCAGGAAGTCTGTCATCCTCACATTCTTGCCCTTGAGATCTATCACCAATAGGTGCTCCATTTGTATTTTTGAATAAATAAAATTTCTTCATTATATTAACCAAGGACACTCAATACAAAGACACATCACATCGCTGGCCCTTTCCAAATGTTTAACAAATGACCACTGGCTGCTGAACTCAACTGAGGCAAAGGAAAAGGTACACATTTTCCTTGCAATAAATAAGTATTAAGAGTTACTGGAACTAGGTGTTTGAGCTCCGAGGCAAAAGGATTTGAATGCTGAACTCAGCCATTCAACTTCTGAGCTTCAGTTTTATCTGTAAGAACATATCTAGTTCATCTGTGAAATGACCCACAAGATGAGATTGCTGAGAAAACTAGAGATGTTCTCAACGGGGTATCTCCTATTAGACACAAGACAGTAGGGTGGTTTTTATTGTTAATGACACAGGTGTAGGAAGGGGCAGATATAAATGTGAGTACTGAACAAAAAGATGCAAGATTTTGGTGCAAAAGTATGGAGCATCTATTTTAAATTAGTATGTATGGATGAAACTACTAAAGAAATGGACCTCTGCCCACAAGTATTGAAAGATCGAGAGATGATAAACTTCATAGTTAAGGAGACCATCCATGAAGAGTATGATCAAGCTCAGGAACTGCTGGGACATTTTCAAGATATGTTCTAAATTGCTAGGGGCTCTACAGGGAGTCAGGAAGAAATTATCTGAGGAAATAACTTGAGTATGAGGTATTTTTCATTTTAACTAAATGATGTGATTCTTTTTTGGATTTTGTCTGTATAAACATCAATATAATATCCTTAGATGTCTTCAGAAAATGACAAGGAACATCAGAAGATGGAAGCAAGTAACGCACCTGTTCTGTTCATGGAAAAACTGTCTATGTGGCTTACAGCGAGGTCTTCTTCTATTAACATGAATTACTGTGCAAAATTTGACTAGGCTTCTCAAATAGTGTTATCATTGTTTCTTTGGTGTGAGAAACTGAAAGGATAAAGAAGGACCAAAATGAGAACTAGGGAAAGAGGAAGAGGAAAGGAAGGAAGGGAAAAGAAAAGAGACTAGAAAGAAAAAAAACAGAAACAATGCTTTTGCAAATAAGGAAGGGAAGAGGGGTTGAAGGGAGGAGGATGGAAAAATTAAGATATATGTACAAGTACAAATTCCCTATGATGAATGTTATCATCTTGCATATCTAAAGTATACTAGTAAAAATAAAAATAAGAGTCGATACCTTCATTATAGTAAAGGACATTTTGCCATCAATACCCCTCAGAATACTCCCCTAGTTTTCCACAGACGTATCCCGCCATTTTTGTCACTTCCTGAAGTCCACTTACGTGAGTGCACTTCTAAGGTGTGAGCAAAAAGGTGAAGACTGCTGCAAAGGACCATCCAACATAAATGCAGGCTCATCAAAACATGGCAGCACAGGGCCGGGGAGTTAGCTCAGTGGTTCCGGCGCCTGTCTTGCAAGTGCAAGGGCCCAGGTTCGCTTCACCGGTAACCACATACCATACTGGGCGTGGAGATTCACGCCTAGCAGTAACTAGTACCACATACCACAGTGCCGGGCGTGGTGGCTCACGCCTGTAATCCCAGCACTCGGGAGGCAGAGGCAGGAGGATTGCTGTGATGTGAGTTGGAGGCTGAGCTCAGGGCCAGCCTGAACCACAAAGTGAAACCCTGTCTCAAAAAAAAAAAAACCATGGCAGCACATCCTCACTCACCTTCTTCACCAGAGCTGGCATGGAGGGACTTCAGGTTCTTCCCCGAGGTCAAAATGACTATAAAAGGTCAATGTTTTGAATCTATTCAGAACTGTGAGGTAGTCGGGACAGTACAACTAAAGATACTGTTGAAAAGGGACTCCCAGATCTACCTCACACAGGGACAAGAATGATGGAATAAAGGTGGTCAAGCCAAAGGGAAGTATTCTGAGGGAATTAATGGCGATATGTCTTTTATTGCAATCACTATTTGAAAATTTAAACATTCACTCTTGTTTCCGATCACATCTCATACTTTCTAAGGCGTCCTTAGTTGACGTTAAAGATTCTAGTTCTGAGCATTGAGGTGCTTTCTTCTCTACCTAGAAACTTGACAGCAACTGGATCTGATAACTGGGTGGCAGTTAGAAGAGTTCTGAGATGTATATTATAAATATAGTTGTTACTTGTAACTGTCAGATCTTAGAAATGAGGAAAATGTTACCGGAAACTAAAAGTGATCTGTGTTATAAAATGGCACTGAACTTGTCTGAACTGTGCTTTAGTGTTGACCAGCTAGAACTCATGAGGATCAAACCTGGAAAAGTAGCCGAGGAGATTTTAAGACAAAATACTGAAGGAGGCAGTCAGGCTTGGTTCCTCCTGACTGCAAAAGAAGAGACAACTGAAGATAAAACTGTTAAACAAGAAGGAACCAGAGCCTAACAATTTGGAAAACAACTGGCCTATCCATATTGCAAGACAAAAACTTACTCCGGAGAGCACACTAAGGACATAAGGCTGAATAAGCAACTGACAGAGATGGATGATGCCTATGACTCAAGAACTTGATTAGCACCTCAACAAGACTCAAAGAATTACACCAGCAGAGACACTCACTGCATTACAGAGTGCAGGGAACGTAGGCTGGGTTGAAGGAGAGCTAACAGACTTTTATCTGGTTCTCAATATGAAACATCCTGCAAGCAAAGGGAAGGAAAACGATGGCAGCGATTCCCACACGTTTGGCTCTGCTAGAATAGACCCATCTATGGGACAAGGAGTTCTCTGCCAGGGTTTCCCGGGGTGGCACCACTCAGCAAAGTGTGTGAGTGGGGCGGCCATGAGGAAGAGACTTTCCCGCCCTCAGTCTGCTGCCCTGGAACACAGTGTCCTGGAGGACAGGTCATTCATCCAAAGTAGAATGCTCTTTTATATTTTTAATAGACATAGAATATTTACATTATCTTTTCATCATATTATTGCAATTCAGTCCATGTACAACACTTTTGTTTCTTCACATATTTTTATTTCTATGTGTTGAGTATCTTCAAATTCTTCTTCAGTTACTTTTAAACGTATAGATGAGTGGTTGCAGGCCATCGTGGTTCTGCTGTAGTGTAGAGCATCAGAACAGCTTCCCCTAGGTGTATTCTGGCTCCCAGAACAGAGTACATACCCTGTCCCTGTCTTCTTCCTAACATCTCTACTGAACACTTTGCTTCCACGTGATCAACTCTTTATGCTTCCTGAGGAGAACATGTAGTATCTGTGTTTCTATGCCTGACCCGTGTAATAGGTCAAGTAATAAAATGGACAGAGGAATCCACTGAGGTCTGAGGGCAGACCCGGACAAAGACAGGGGTGGGTTTAAAGTTGAATATTATGGACGTGGGAGCCCCTTTCTTTTCACATTTTCTCTTTTGAAATGGAACTGGTGACCTCATGTCTGTGCCATACTACATTGAAGAAGGAAAGCAATCGTCCGGTTTTACAGGTCCACAGTTGAAGAAAGATTCTTTTTCTCACTATGAAGTGCACCTTGAATCATCCACACTCACTTTAGTTGATTTTTAAAAGGAGACATTGGACTTCAGAGCTGAAATGAGTTAAGGCTCTTGTAACAATTGATATGGAATGAATGCATTTTGCATATCAGAAAGATAAGTATTTTAGGGATCCAAAAGTGCCCCAAACTCATATACTGAAGCTCTAACCTTCCCTGGGATGGTATTTGGACAAAGGCTTCGGAAGGTCATGAAGGTCAAAGCAGCTCATGAGGGCAGCACCCCCAGAATGAGACGTAGTGACCTTATAAGAAAAGGCAAAGCCCTCTCCACAGCAGTCTTTCTGTCTGTTTCTCCTCAGAAGACAGAGAAAGAAGCACACAGTGTGCACATCGCAGAGACCTCACCGGATCCCCTTATCTCTAGCACCCTGGTCTTCCATCATCTCTAACTGTAAGAAAATAAGAATATTGTGTAAGCCACCCCATTACAGTACCCTGTTCTGGATAGGCCAACATGCCTAAGACACAAGCTTTGTAGGATATCTAAATTCTACACTAGTTTGTAAAATTATATAAAATATATTTTCTCATAGTTATTTGATTTTTTAATCTTTTTTCCTAGAAAAGTTTGTTAGATTGAGATTTTCTCTTTTCTTTTCCCTTTTACAGTAACAGGGATCAAACTCAGGACCTTGCATTTGTGAGGCAGGCGTGGTGCCACTAAGCTACATCCTCAACCCAAGAAATGTTTTCTTTAAAAGGAAACTACCTAATTTGTCACCCAACCAGCAACCCGGAAGCCAAATGACAGACCGGAAGGAGTCTGACAAGATAGGGAATGATTTGTATTTTGTTAATAATTCACACTGCTTTGATGAGTATATCTGAATTAAAATTCGGGACTGGGACTGCGAAATGACTTTCTTTAAACAAACACATATATTTACCCAAGATACTGAGTGAGGTGTATTGATTTCTGCTCTTTGAGAATGTATAATATCTGTATTATTTATTTAATGATACTTGGATAATTTAATGTTAACTCACATGGTTAGTTCCCATACACAAGATAATGAATTAGTCTGTTCAGAGCCCTCAAAGGTATTATCAGCATCACACAGCACAGCTATTTTCAGCTCTCTATCCAATCTGCTTGGTATTTGTTAGCAAACAATACATTCTTTCATTCTAAATACAAACTTTCCGGAAGAATAACCAAAGTCAGAGTGCAGTTCTCCTACCCGGCCTCGAAGCAACTCGTATGCTGTCACTCCCAGGGACCACCAGTCAACAGCAAAGGAATAGCCTGTTTCTCTTTTGGAATTGAACATCTCAGGTGCTGAAAAACATAGAAAAGTTAGGACAGGGTTTTTTTTGTTTTATTTTGTTTTTGTTTTTTTTTTTGAGACAGGGTCTTACTTTTGTGGTTCAGGCTGGCCCTGAGCTCAGCCTCAAACTCACATCACAGCAATCCTCCTGCCTCTGCCTACCGAGTGCTGGGATTACAGGCGTGAGCCACCACGCCCGGAACTGTGGTATGTGGTGCTGATTGCTGCTGGGTGTGAGTCTTCACACCCAGTATTGTATGTGGTTACTGGGGAATTGAACCTGGGCTCTTGCGCTTGCAAGACAGGCGCCGGAACCATGGTGCTAACTCCCCGGCCCAAGTTAGGACAGTTTTACTCCCTGCCACGGAAGCAATTCTATTCTCCCACCAAAGGAGAATTATCAACATAAGAGGTGTAAACACTTATGAATGATTATTACCCTTTGATAGATTGCTCACAGCAGATAACAATTTCTAATTTTCTGGAGTTTTTTAGTTTTTTGAGACAGGGTCTCACTTTGTAGTTCAGGCTGTCTCTGACCTCACTGTGTATGTAGCTTAGGCTGCCGTCAACTTGCAGCGATTCTCCTGTTTCTGCCTCCCGACTGCTGGGATTACAGGAGTGAGCTACCATACCATACCTCGCTTTTTTATTTTTTGTTTTTTGATTTCTAATTTTCTTAGCTTCCTCAGTAGCCTCATTTATCACCCAATACACACACATAGGTTGTAACAGACAAATTCTCTCTTGCTTAGATCAATCACCCATTAAGAATTGGGTTCTCTCCCTTCTTCACTTTCCTCACCCATCCTTTCACTTTTGAGTATTTTCTTCCTATGACATATTACCTGTCATACATATTGCAATCACTTACACCTTTAATGTACCAATAAAATCAATTAAAAAAAAAAAACCTAAAACTGGGTCCTACTAGACATCAAGGATGTATCCAACTCTAATGAAGGTTGAGAAGCTGGGTTTTGATTTGGATGATTCTTCACTAAATGATCTAAATTTGAGATTATGAACAATGCTCAGAATTTGATATGACACACCCTGGATTGGCTCTTCAGCTTGGAGTCCCCTGGAAAAAACGAGGGGAACAGTTACAGCCTCCCACTGAGGGGGAGGGCAGAAGAAAAGAGGGAACAGACACACTGGGAAATACAGGCTTTACTACATATCTTTAGGTCATTTAACTTGGAAATCCTAGCTCTCTGAATTGACCTCAATGGAAGGGAAAGTCACAGTCAGTCCCACAGATAACTCCTCTATGAAGCACTATCTAAGCACTTTTTCTCACAGGGAGGCCCCTACATACTCTTTAATAATGTGAGTGTTAGGCCTAAGGATGTAGCTTAGCAGCACCTGTACCTGCCTGGCAAGCACAGGTCCTGAGTTCGATCCCCAGTACTAGAGAAAGAAAGATAGATAGATGGATGGATGGATGGTAGATACACAGACAGACAGATACAGATATAAGACAGATAGATGTAGATGATAGATAGATGATAGACAGACAGATATAGATATAAGATAGATATAGATGATAGATAGATAGACGGATAATGTGAGGGTTGGAATAGAAGAATGGGAACCCAGCAAGTGTAGGTACTGTGTCCCTCACTCACCATGACATTCCTATGCAGCCTAGTAATCAGATTCAGTGGGCAGTAAGTAGTTAAATGAATAAATAAATGAATCAACTACTTAAAACTACAGTTGTGAACATGAGCTCTAAAGCTGCGCTGAGTTCAAATTCTGCCTTCATAACACACTGTGCCCTTGAACACATGAGTTAGTAGAGCATAATTAGCAAAATCAGAAAAATAAGGCAATTTTTATAGACAAATCTCAGCACACAGATTGGTACTTACCAAATGCTCAAAAATATTAGTTACTTAGTCTGACAGCCATCGTAATAGGTAATTTTACCTAATCAAAAGGTACACAGTGTTGACAGCAAGGGCAATTAGTGAGGTGCTAACTCTGGACGAGGGAACTGATGGGAGGAGGTACCCTCAGCATTCTCCGCCTTGTCCACACACTTCACTCCAGTCCCAAGTAAAATTCCATGGACAGTGTCCATCAGAGGCAGACTGCTGACTTTCCGATGCCGGACTTGACTGGAGAGCTCGGTGGAGCAGGACTCAAGAAGCCTCGCACTGGTGCATTCATCTCTTATGCATCGCCACTTCCTTTCTGCAAACCGCAGCTCCCAGGGGGACTGGGCAGATAATGGCCTTGACCCCACGGCACTCCCACAGACTGGACAGCATGGACCTTATTTCTGCCTTCCCTTTGCAGTATCTCCCAGTAAGTCATCTCCCAGAGTCCCCAGAGGACAAGTGACAGACATTTCACTTAGAGAAGCTGCAAAGAGTTCTGAGGGACAATTAGACCCACTGTGGCAGGAACATGACAAACAAAATAAACCTCACTCTGGAAAAGCTGTGAGCTCATTCTTGGAGTTTGTAAGTACTTGTCTTTCTTTCCCCTAACTTATTGAGTAACTATTCTTTTTTTCTGCTATTCTGCTTGCTCAGTTTTCAGGCATGAAGCCATTTGGATATGCATTTGTCTGCTCACCAAATATTCATGGTGCTCTGTGCACTGAGGAATTTGGTAGGACACTGGGGAGAAAAATCGTGACAAGGTACAGAAGCTGAACAAATGAGTAATTATTTTAGTTCTCAAATAACAGAAAAATCAGAGCAGAAAGATACTAAGGGACTTTCACTCACCTTTCAAGAAAATCCCTGCTCCTGAGAGGATATAAATAGACTTAGAGAAGAACTAAGTCTTCTTCCAAAAGAGCCACTGAAGATTTGGAGAGAGAGTATCACAGCAGGGGGCCTGGCTAGCACCTGTGGTCTTGGGTTTGTTCTTCAGAACCACATACACATGCATGCGTGCGCATGCACCGACAAAAATAATCCTACTAAGGATTTTATGCATTGTTGCTTTTGAATTATTTCTATGCATAATTCAGAAAGATAAATGTAACTTTAAAAGAATTTAACAAATAATTATAAGCAAATGCCCATGTCAACATTATACTGGTCAGAAAAGACCCTCTCCCTGTTGGGAACAATCATATTTGGGAGAAATAATTGTACAACTGGACTACGACTGGACTGAGCTTTCCTGCCTGCAGACCAGCTATGACATATCCTGACCTGAGGACTTGACTCTTTATCTTCACCTCCTGGAACAACAGAGACTCTAATGGTCCCAGGTGCTGTGATGCTCCAGAGCAGCACTACACCAGGACCTTCATCTACATAATGCCTCATTGTTCAGGATGTAAGAACACGCTGCCCTCTGAGTGACCTGTTACCCTGTTTGCTTCCAATGTACTGAATACGAGTGGCAAGCTGGGGGCTTTGGTCTCTGCTCTCAGACTAGCATGGGTCAGGCCCAACCTCAGCTTTTTCTCTAAGTCTCATTTCTGTTTGTTTATTAATTATTTAGCTTTGCACTTTCAGATTCACAAAATAGAACTTACTGCAAAGGTTCTAGTTACATCTCCTTCCATTTCCTACATTTCCCAGCCCTGTGTCTTACTTACCCTGTTGACTTTCCTAGGACTCCCTGTCTAGTGTTACATATTAATGATTCTCTTAGCATTTGACATGGATTTACTCTTTGCATGTACATTTCTAACAATGACTTAATTTCACTATTTCCCAGGGGCTGTGGATGAGCTGGCTGAGGGCCTGGCCATCTGCCGAATCATTTCATTCACATTCCAGTCCTTCATAAAAAAGGAAAAGTTAAAGAAAGCAGAGCTTATTATTTGTGTGCTGTTAAGTCCTCAAATGAAATCCTATCTCTTAGTGTCTAGCTTTACTTTCTCAACAAGTGTTCGAGATTTATCTGAGTTGCTCCAGTAGTTAAGTTTTTTCACAGTTAATGTTACCTGAGTGAATGGACTGTAATTTACCTGCCTGACCTGCAGCTGAGAGCTGTCAGGGTTATTTCCAGGATAGGAATGTTGTGAACTATGTGTTTTTGAACATTCCTGCACTCTTAGGACTGCTGTGTGTCTCTATATGCATTCGTGGGAGGGACCTTCTGGCTATAGGGATGTGCTTCTTCGTGTACACTGGATACTGTGAAACTGTCCACCAAAGCAGTAGCACTAGTTCACACCTTGACCAACACTATTTCGGGGCTTTTTCCCTCAAAATCTTTTTCCACATTTAGTATTAGGAGAAATATGGGATTTTAGTCTTTACAGACTGTGTGACTATATTCTATTGTGGCTTGAGCTAGCACCCTTCCAATTACTAATAAGCTTGAATACATTTTACTAAGTCTCTTAGGCACTGAATTTCCATCAATTGGTTTTTAGGGGTTTTTTTTTAATCTATATATTAGATTTTATTTAGAACATAAAGAGTCCAAAAACTACATATATAAATTTACTATAGTGGGAAAAATTTGCAGAACTGTATAAAATTGGTTCTACATTTCACCTGCATGGAAAAAGGGTGAATAAGAAAGATTTTTGAAAAAAAGAATAAAGAGAGAAACTTCTGTCATGTGCAGCAACCTATGTTATAAAGCTACAAAAATTAAGACTTGAAAGCCACAGAAGACAGATGTTAGCACATAAATATATGTATTTTGTGGTGAATATATCTCAAATCAGCCTGCCGAAGGTCATATTTAAGACACACTCTCAAAATAATTATTTGGTTATCTAACAACAATAAACTCAGATCCTTACCATATATATGCAGTTTGATTGAGTAAAAAATAATACTAATACAAATATTTGATAAAATTATCTAAAATCTGGAGGTAAGGAAGGTCTCACAAAGATCATCAAAGACAGAAACCACAAAGTAAAAAAGAAGAGGGGGCTGTTGGCACACTGAGTGGCAAAGAATGTGCTTGGTCTGTGCCAGGCCCAGAGTCAACCCCCAGGGCTCCCCAACCCTCAAAAGCATCAGTAGTGTGATGATATCAAACAAACTCATTTATGCCATAAAAACAGCAAACTAAAATGTGGGAAATCATATTTAAGTGAATAGCATAATATACATGAATATTAGGATTTAACTACTTGTAAAATATAAAGGCAAAACTTCTTCAAGTAACCAAAAAAAAAAAAAATCAAGGTAAGTAAAGGTACTAATACCCAAGTAGAGAAAGGGCAAAGAATGTGGACAGACAGTTCAGAAAAGAAGTCAGAGCAATTCAATTTTAATGTCACAATACAGTGTCATTTTTACTTATCCTCTGGAGAAGGTTAAAGGGACAGACAGCACCTCTACAGTTACACGTAGCTGTGGTAGGTGGGCAGAGAGAAGCGTATCTCGCCAAACACATCCAGAGCAAGTAGAAATCGATATGTGCTTTCAGGAGGAAATTACATTCATATCTACACCACTGACTAAAAATAGCTTTTAAATTAATGTTAATTGACAAAAATTATTCATATTTACTGTGTACATGATATTTAAAAATATGTATATATTCTGAAAAGGCAAAAGAATGGCAATTATCACAGCTTTACCTCACACACAATTTTTTGTAGTGATACTTAAATTGATTCAGTGATTTTTCAAGAATAGAACACATTATTATTTTTGTGTGAAAATTTATCCCAAAGAAATAAATGCTGCAGGAAATGATACAGCTATAGGATTTTTACTACAAAATTGTACACATTTACAAACAAGAAATAATCTAACACCCAACAATAAGGGTGGTGAATTTTGGTGTCAAGTTCTCATTTATAAGACATGAACTTTGCAAAAGGGTAACTGTGTACTGATGTGGAGAAAGCAGCTGAGTATGAGCTGTCGAGCCCCACTCTGGAGTCAGAGAAGAGAGCTTTAGCACAGGTGTGGTTATGAACTTGAAGCTAGGGGAGCAGAAAAGAGTTAGGGTTTTGGCTTTAGCTCCCCTATGACTTCGTGCCTAGGTCCATCATGGACAAGATCCCTACTGTTCAATCTGCTCATCTATAAAGCACAAATAACATCGTCCTCCTCAACATCCCAGCTAGATGTTTCTGGACCTGGATTTACTTATATGCCACCAATCATTTACTGTGTGGATATGATGGTATCACTTTCTCTCTGGGCCTGATTTTTAAATCTAGTAAAAATATAATAAAACCTATTTCATGGGATTATTTTCAAAGCTTAAGGATAAAATAAATGTTAAAAACTTAAAGTGCTTGAGACATAATGAACACTCTATGATGTACCTTATTACTATTATTATAAGGCAATTTATGTATTTAGAAAAAATTACAGGGAAACTATCTACTGGTAGATGGATTAATTTACTTTTCCTTTTTATAAATCACCATTTTGTACTCTTTCCATACATACACACAAACACACACATTTCCTTAAATACAGGATAAAGTTTTAATTGTTGGAACTCTGATCTGGATCACAGCCACACAGACTTAAGAGTAAGAAGGGTCAGTGATTTAGCTCAGGGTTCTGCACCTGCCTTGCAAGCACAAGGTCCCAGGTTCGATCCCTGATAACCGCATACAACAATGCCAGGCATGGTGACTCATGCCCACCAGCAATCAGCACCACACACCACAAAGCCAGACATAGTACCTCACACTTGTAATTCCAGCACTCTGGAGGGAGGCAGAGGCAAGAGGAGTGCTGTGAGTTCAAGGCTCACCTGGGCTACCTAGTGAGCTCAGGGCTAGCCTGAACTACAAAGCTAGATACTGTCTCAAAAAAAAAAAAAAAAAAGAGTAGGGAGAAGTAGGGACCAGCTGTGTCTGAGCACAGAGGTAGGAGACTGAATTTTAAAAAGCAAAACTTCTAGGCTGGGCAGAAGAAGCACTGGTAGACAGCCCATCTTTTTACTTTTAGTCATGTAACTATTTTAAAACATGTCTACCACCTCCTAACAGGAGCGGAACATCCCTCTCTTCTTCATTCAGTACTTCAGTCCAATTCTCCTCTCTTTCTTTCTGGTTTTTATTCTGGTTAACCAGTAGCTGATATTGCACATCAACACTGTATGGTGCTGGTGAAAGACTGATAGGTAAATTTTATCACATTATTAGGAACATACTTTTTAAAAAGAGAAAGCAGGCTTCTACTCACAGTTCCTGTTAGAAAGACTATTATCCCCAAATCAAAGCCAAGTGCCATTCTGGATAAGGAGATAAGTTATCAGTCAAACATTTAATTTAGAATAAAATAAGAAATATTTCCATCATCTTGGCCTAACTATCTTGGTTTAGAGCAATTTAAGAGCCATAAATAAAAACATTTTAAAATATATATGTACATATAATATGTATGTATGTATGTATATATATGTGTGTGTGCTTGTGTGTAATTTATATAGAGAGAATTTTGCCCTTCATATTTCTTTCAAGGAGAAACTCGATTTCCAAAGTCAAGCAGAGTTTGGTTTAAATCTAACCTTTTTTATACTTACTATTTTTAGCCATATTATCTTTGGTAAATTAGTTTCTGATTGTCTCCCTTTTAAAATAAGTATAGTCTGCCTCATAGGGCTATAAAGAAAAATAAAGAGTAAAAGAACATAAAACATTAAACTCATTGTTCCACAGAGAGATTTCAATCAACATTAGCCATCGTTAATTACTAGGGTGAAGCAAGGAATGCAGACTCTCCTAGATTCCAATTTCCTACTTCTGTCCTATAAAAAGACATGACAGGCCAATTTTGAAAAAATTGAATAATACAGACATTGTACTTAAAATCACTGGGGAAAAAGAAAGAAAGGTGGCATGCTTCGCTCCTCTCACCATGGAAACAGCACCAGAAACCCTCACAGGCACATCTTCTGATTGGGCTCCAAGAAAATAGCCCTTAATATGGAAAACCAGGAAACCTGGGGACTGAACTCAGCAGACCAGCAGGCTTGGATATTCCCTTTTATCATCTGAGTGCCGTGGGTTTTAGGCAGAAAATAGGCTGAATAATATGTGTTAGAAGTAACAAGATATTCCCCTCCCCACTGAATACTAAGAAATTGTAGTTGTTCAAATGTCACATGAACTGGGGCTGTTTCTTCCTATTGGGAAGCGGAGTGGTCCTCTACCTAGGGCCTGTTCCCCCAATTATATGGAGGATGGAAGAGAATTAAATAGTGAAAGAAAGTGGTACTGCCCTTGCTGTTTGATTTCAAATGCTGATTTTTGCCTATGAATTACTCTGACCATACCAAGCTGACACAATACATCCTACCTCCAACTTAATCTCACCAGCTAATAGTGTAACAACACCTGCTTTTTGAATAAAATAAGAAATATTAACCTGATTCTGACAGAAACATGAGTAGTTCTTTCTCTTCTTTCATCTACCAGCAACCCTGCAGCATCTGACCCGCCTGCTTTGACTAGACGGGGATCACCAGATGACACCTCAGCCTATGGCCTCATACATCTTAATTCCTTTCCCTTGTCGCAGCCCTGACTCCAGATACTTTCAAATCCAGTCCTATGAACTTTGAAACTAATCTAACTGAGTTAATGCTCTCCCGTTCTACCCAGGGACTAGATCCTGCCACTGTGGGGTGGAGATGGAAGACACATCCGGTCCTGGTCCTGCTCTTTCCCTAGCTTTTAGAAGCCCCTGTTTATTTCAAGGCACAGAAGAGGAACAGTAGCAGCAGAGAGGCCCTAACACAAATGTGATGCTCCCGCCACCGGGGTGGCAGAGGCTGTCAGCATAATTACATGAAGAGCTTTTAAACCAGGCCTGCCTTGGGCTCCACCCTCAGAAAAAGTCTGACATAGCTGGGTCATCCCAAGACTGCTATTGTCCCCGGGAAGCCAGGCTGGCAGCACCCCTTCCCCCAGGTGGCAGCCTGCACCAGAGGTGCCCTTGTGAAGCTGGGTGGCATCCTGTAGCTAATCACCTGCACATTCATACTCGATATATACTCCTGTATCCTCATCCTGTGATTCTCATTAAGACTTGCCCCAAACTTATCAACTGTCCACAGCCCTCTGGAGTCTCCCAGCTCAGGGGCCAGTGGGAGTGTCCACCAACTAAACAGACACCTAACCCAGAATGCAACGCAAGGCCCCTCTCTTTGCAGACACCTCATAATTGATAGATAATTACTTGAATTTGAGTAACTTGCTTCTTACAATGGGGAGGAAAGAGGAAGAACTCCTCCCTCTGAATACAGGGTGCTCCCTAAAAGGCAATACTCCTCTCTGTATATTTTTGGGGTGTACAGGAGGTAGGACAAATCATGTCTTTAAAGAGATTGTACCCTGTGACAACTAAGTCTGGATTTGCAGTTGACTTGTTGCTACAATTAATCACGAGGCCTTGCTGACGATTTGAACCTAACCTAACACTGCTGTTCATGCCTTAGTAAATTCTAAATCATCAAGGCACAGCCTAGTCCCTTGTCTCATTGTAGGCCAGATTCCTGTAGTCATTCAACCTTTCTGAGGAAACATTTCCTCACTTCTTAAAAGTAAAACAACTATAGTTGTTGCAACATAAAATTAAACCCTGGGTAACCAGCATCTGTCTGTTGAAAACAGTTTCAGTTGTTTAACATGTGTGTATCGTGAGGAGCAGCTAGGAGCTATACAACTCCAAACTGAAGTTAAAACTATAACTGAGAATAACTATAATTAGAACTTTATAACTTTGTATAACTTACAGTCTTACAAATGTAATGCAGTCAATTATGGATAAAATAATTCTTAGGTCACTTATTCCCATTTTATGTATTACTATTTCTTCCTTTTTAATTTGATTCTATTTGTTATTTCCTCCTATTAATGTGCACGCTTTGTGGGGTAAAGACCCTGAGTCACCAGCATCAGAAACCCATCCAAGCACACAGAGAATCAGTAGACATTTACCGAATTAATTAATAGTTTTTGTTGGGAAACACAGACTATCTTAATTAGCTCATGAAATACCATCTTTAAAGTGTTTCAAAAGGCCCCCTTGAATCAGGATCCCCCTGTGTACTTGCTGCTGGAAAATTCTGAGGTTCACCTCATATCCATGGGATCAGCAGCCCCCAGGTAAAGTCAGTGGGGGGTACGTTCTCTCCACTATAAATCCCTACAGGTCTAACCCACACCCACAGGAATGAAACACGAAAGCTTTGCTCTTCATTAGCAGTGGATTCTCGGGAAGTCCATACCCATGTAAGGCTTGGTGCCAGCCACAGTGGTGATCCGCATCTCCTTGGGCAGCATAGCTGCGATGTTGAAATCTGTGATGTGTACGTGCCCTAGGGAGAAAGAAGGGCCCAGAGAGGGTTAGGTCCTGCTTATGTCAATCATGCACTGATGTGTCTAATTTTAGGGGGGAAGCATCTAGAAACTTCATCCAAGTCATCACATTCAGCCATTACAGTTCTCATTCTCTATACTTTTCCTCAGTGTGCCTCTACTAGGTCTAGGGATCTTTCTCATCAAAATAATGCTCCAGCGCACAGTCAGTAACAAATCCTGTTTTCAAACTCTACCCTACTCGCAAGTGTTTAGAATATGTTCATCAGAACATTTCTGTGGGGTTTGTTAAAAATGCATATCTTGAGGCACTACTTGAGACTAATAAATCTGATTATCTGGAGGGAAGGGACACTATTCTACATTACATATCCACACTGTTTGAAAATACCAACTACTTGAGTTTTAGAAACATTCTGGAACTCTGCAAGGGGAAAGCTGTAAAAATGGCAAGCTCAGTTCTCCCTCATGCCTTAGACTGAGTTTTCTGCCTTGTGACAAGAGATGATATTAAAAAACCTAAATTACAAACGATTCCATAATTGTCATGATATGTCAGGCAGACATTATTGTTCATCTAGATGCAGTGTTTATTTCATGAATAATTTAAGAAAAACCCAAGAACTTTAGATACTACAGAACTGACAGAACTGGATGGATCACTTAAATTTGCAGAATATGAAAACATATTATCAAGATAGTTGGCCATGACTCATCCAACATCCAATGCCATCATGGCTCTGAACCAGTAAATGAGACATCTGGGGAAACAGTATCAGGTATGCTCTGAATTAAAAACATTTTTTATGACAAATTCTGATGCACGCGGAATGTTCATTCATGTTATGAAAGATTTTCTTTATAACAATCATCTCCACTAAACATCAATATTTCCCAGTGATTATGAGTAATATAACTCCACAGAATAAAACAAAGTTTCTGCCTGTTAGTAAGTAGTGCTGGATTACAATCTAAACTGCATGTTCCAACACAATGCTTATTCAGAAGTCTGAGCAAGGGCAATATATCAAAACACAAGAACACCCCCCCATGTAAGGAGTCTGGGTGATGGCCCCGTAGGGTGCAAATGTCACTCAAAATAAGTGAGACAGGCATGGAAGCGTGCGCCAGTGATCTGCACACAAGCAACCTCATAAGGAGCTGGGAAGAGATGGGTCAGGAAATTTTTCACTTAACCAAGATTAATTATGGTCCCCGAGCCATGTCAGAAGTCCTAGTTTTTGAAAATTTAAATAAATAAAAGTAATCTCAAAAAAATGACTTTTTCCACAATGGAATCCCTAGGACAATACTGAAGAGAACTGCTGTCAATATTTTCATTTGCTTGTTTCTATCCTATCCCAAAAGGCACTTCTTTCTTTCATAAATAGAAATGAGTGTCAGGCTGAGTTCCGGAAGGGACTGTGAAGCAGAAGCCTCCTTTGAACTCACCGTTCAAGCCAAGAACTTGAGAGTGAAAGAGTCATGGTGAATAATACACCACGTAACAGACGTAGACTGGAATTGCTTCTGAAACAGACTGGGATGGCAGCTTACGCTTCTAAACAAATGAACTCCAGCAAGAATTAATATGCCAGAAACAGTGACCTCTACACATGAAGAAAAGCAGAACAGGCTACTGAAAGTGAAGTTAGCAAAGAAGTTAAGGGAAGTGCTACAATATAAAATCTAACAAGTAGACAAGCATAATCTTTGGTTTATCACTTCTGGAAATGAAATGATTATCCAGGAAATGTAAGTAAGTATTCAGCTTTCAGAGACTGTCGGACATAGATTAGGTGCCCAACAGGTGCATGATAGCTTACACAAAGACTCATGACCAACTAGTCCAAGCTTCCTTCTCCTGCATGGAATGCAACTACTACCTCTTGGGAACCAAGTTTGATTTCTTTGCGGCACACATTGCAATGAGCAATTCATAACTATTGTATTAGTCATTTTTTACAGTGATCCTAAGACACAAGGGCCTTTTTGATCCCAAAAGACACAGAGAATCTGCTGAAACTCTCAGAGCTCATAAGTGAGTGAACCAAGTTTTGAATGAAACCACACTGGCTCCTAAATCCATGCTCATAAATACACAACTACTCAATCCATTTTTCACTTTCAGGGTAGGATCTAAGTGTGGTTAAATGTGAAGTTAATTGATTTCTTCACCTACATTAACACCTTCATCTATGATTACCAGCAAGTTGCCAAGAACTAATGATGGGGAAGAATTTGGATGAAGGAGAATACAATGACCTCATGCTACAGAAAAGAGGAACATGTCTGAGACCCAAGACTAAAAGACTGTTGTTGGAATGGAAGATAAATATTAAGGAAGTTTTGCTTTATAGGGTCTACGTGGCACTAGTTAGGGGCTGTGCATGTGATGGGTAACAGGTGTCCAGAGGCACCTGGCCAATGGGCTAAAACCACACCTAGCTCCACCTGACCCGCCTGGACTGTCAGAAAGTTCTGCGACAGAGCTACTTTCCTCCTTAGTTGTAAAATAAGCACTTTTTCTTTTGAGCCAGCTTCTGTAGGCCACCTTTGCTACAATTTTAAATCTTCACAGAATTTATTCGAACCAGAACACAAGAGGGAGGACCCTGTCTTTTACCTAAAGCAGGAAGAGCTGGTGTTTCCCTGAAAGTCACCTTCATGCTAAGTCTCACCACTGAACACCTTCCTGATGTTCAGAATTTGTTCACAAATGTCAGAAGCAGTAAAAGTAAGAGAGAAAGAAAACATTGGAAGAAAGTGGAAAAAATCTTTTTAGACAGTCCATAAATAAATAATGACCCTGAGGTTTGAGTTTTGAGGTCACACACTAAAGTGCTTCTTAGCCTTCGGCACAGGTGGGCTCTGACACACCAGGTTTAAAACTCGGCTGGGTAAATAAATAATGAGCCATGAATGGGCCTTGGAGTTTCAGTCGCGCATGCAAATCCTCCTTGTACAACTGAGAGAGTAAGGAGTTCTGCAGATCTGGAATTCCCATCTAGTGGCTCTCTGCACACAGGACAAGGATCCTGGAGTCACTGTAATGCTGACAACAAGTGAGGCTTCCCTGACAGGGTGGCCACGAGCCCGAATGCACTTCAAAGGAAATATTAGAAGGGCCTTTGTGTAATCAATCATCTGTGAAAAATCTTGTTCCACATCTAGTTAGTGTTTCTTAACCTCCAGCATTCACTGGCCACTTTTATGATTATGGCCAATATCTGGGTATCAATTTTATATCTAGACACCACACAGACCATTTTCCCCTACTTTATAATCCTTCTTTAAACTCAAAATTTTTAACTAGATTTTGTAAACAGAAAACTTGCCAACTCTTCTGTAAATATAAAAGCAATTTGGTTTCATAAGAAAAGTATAAGGAGATGCAAAAACAAAATAATAACTGTTATAAAGAATCTACTTGTCAAAAAAACAGGCTCTCCACTATAAGAAAAAGTAAAGTTTGGGAGTTTCTCATTTTGGGGTTCCCCTTCTGTCCCTCTTAGGCAGAAGCTTTCTTTCTCAACAAACTTTTCCTACTCTAAAAAAATAAAACAAAACAAGTTTATTCCAGTGAACAGAGACCAAAATGAGGTGGTGACAGTGACCCTGAAGGGCTAGGATAACACCAGGGAGAGAGATATTAGCGTATTAGCGATTGACTGCGAGAGAAATTAGGCTTACACAGGTATGGGAGGTGGGAGCCTGTAGTGCGGGACTCACGACTGAGGGGCCTGGGGGGGCCTACTCAGGTGTGTATACCTTCATATTCACGGGACTCCTCCTTCTAGGGCTTCTAAACCACATTTCTGACTGGGAAGTTGCTGGTATTTGCTAAAAGCAGCCTGTCTGCTTTCCTGTTGATTCAAGGCAGGCCTGACAAATATTAATTGTTAGATACTATTATTCACTTAGCGCTCAAATATTGCAGAGGGCTCTGACTTTATGGGAAAAAAGGTGATTATAAAATATGAAGACAAACACTAGAACCATTCTCTTAAAGAGAAATGCTAGTAGAAGAAAACTATGTAGAGAATGACTTTCTCATAGTGTAAATTTGATGCTATTTAAGAGAGTACTTTGTTCTATACAACTTCTATAAGTGGCATAGTTTTCCCAAACTGTCCACCTTCCCATAAGATGGAGTTTATACATACGTCTGAACTAACCAACCCTTTCCATGTCTATTACTCTTTCAGTGGAGATAGTCAGCTTTTTCTACCTTTATGTCATATAGTTAATTGCAAACAAAACATTTACTTACCATGTTCATCAAGTAAAATATTGTCAGGCTTCATATCCCTGGGAGAATAAGAAGAAAACAATCAGTTGTCCATAATAAAACAAACAAACAGATCTAAAGGATAAGGGGAGAATGCTCCAGAGTACGAGCGAGTATCTATACAATGTCCGAACACTTCTCTCACAGTCCAGTTCTCCTGGTAAGTCTGCAAGCCAGTGACCGTTCACACTCCCAGCCCATGGATCAGAAAACTAAGACTTCACCCAAGGTCACGGAGTTAGTAAGGGGAAGATGTGGGATTTGAACCTGGATCTCTCTGCAAATAGTCGACTCTTCTTATCTGCTATAACATATTGTATCTTGGGATATAAATACTGGTCCGTAAGATTATACAGGGCATCTAAATTGTAAGAAAGTAGCATTATCATATTTATTAGTATTTTCCTGTGTAACTCTAACACTACACAGATCTTACAAATTTTGAAAAATCTATAAAATGGGTTAATATAATCTATACTGTGGTCTATTTAAAACTTGCAGAAATCTGGCATTCTTTTAGGATGATGATTTAATACCTCTAGTCACTTCATAATTATTTGTGTGGTAAAAAGACTATACACCATGTATTGGTGTATAGCACAATAACCATAGTTAATAATTTTATATACTGGAAATTTGCTAAGAGTAAATTTGAGGTGCTCTCCCTACAAAGAAAAGCAAGATAACAATGTGCCCAGATGGATGTCAAGTTTTGATAGCAATATTCATTTCATCATATAACTATCTAGCCAAACATCTTATTATATACCATCAGTAATACCATTTTAAATATTAAAAAATAATAAAAACTGAAGTAAAAAGTCCAACATGCCCAGCTCTTCTGAGGCTGAGGCAGAAGGATCAGAAGCAAAGACTACTGTCTGGGCGACTTAGTGAGACCTGTATGAAAATTAAACATGAAAAAGGTCATATGTATAGAACTGAGTGCAAAGGCCTTGGGCTCAATCTCCAGTATATAACCAAACAAATGATAAAAACAGTCTACAGAGAGGGCAGAACAACTCTTTCAGGGAAGGGAGCAGCTTGTCAGTAAACATTGAGAGTAATGGCAGAGAGCTGCCAGAGTTCTCATGAGGTGAGCAACACACGAGCAGGATCCCTCATCAGACAGGAGCACTAAGGTTTGTATTGCTTCTCCACTCAGATTTTCATCGCCCTCCCTAATGCACCATGAAAGCCCTTCAGCCTAGATTCATAGACGCCATTAAGGCGGAAATTCTGAAACACATTTTGCAAACACATTTTCAGCCTGGTCAAGTGGCTTTTATGTTGCCAGAATTAAAAGTGACCTTAACCTGTCATAGACAAGGCTCCCAATACCATCTTTTTCTGATAATATTAGGTTATAACTGCTTGTCTACAAATAAAACAAGTGCATTCTACAGCCAACATTACCAGATTAACCTGTAGATTTTGAAAATCTTTTCATTAAGTTTGTTAGGTCATTAAAATGACTTCTGGATCCACAGACCACTCACCTGTATCTATGGCAAATTTTTCTCTGGTGTATGATACAATCCGCTAAAAAGATAGCATGGGGACTTTTAACTGCAGGTTTCTGTGGCAAAGTACTATTGTAATATTATAGATTCCACCCCAAACCCTTACACAAATTCCATTACTTCAGGAATTGTGAAGTCCGAACTCACTCATGAAGCAGAAAAGCCCAGACATGCACGGGTCTTCTGCACACGCCCTGCACCCCTCACCCTTCCTCCATAGCCGGAGTCTCCTGGCCCAGGTCACCCCTCCCACTAATGCCCTCAGGCCGTCCAGACTCATCGGGGACCTTACAGTTCAGATGCTACTTCCTGCAGAGAGATGTCAGTGTAAGCCAAATGACCTTGCTGTGCATTTTCACCACACATTGTATCTCTTCCACCATGACGGGTCTCACATGTATATGTATGTTTGTTTGTCCTTATTACCCATATGTTCTCAGCTTCCTCAATGTGAGAGATGATATCTTGGTTAATATCACACAGCATCACTTAGATTCACAGCCCTGGGCAGTCACTAAATGACACCCAGGGTAATTCTAGTGCACTCAGAAAGGCAAATGCTAAGCTTGTAGGCCAGAATGCCACTGTACACAGTCAAACCTCTCTGTGGCTTCGAGCTAGAAATTAACTGGGTCCTGGGTGGCTTTCTACTGCTTTCAGTTTTGCATCCAGTGAAAATCAAAGGAAATAGATGAGTGTGGTACAATCAATATCCAGACATCTTGGGCTAAATTTATGGGGACTTGCTGGGAGAAATGAACTGCTGTGGAGTTGATGTTTTATGAGTTTAAGTCCCTGAACATTACTTTTCTTGGGTTTTTTTTTTTTTTTTAAATGTACACAGCATTGTGTCTACTAAACTTCCCAGAAACTACCCTGAAACTTAGTAAAGCAGAGATCAGACAGGTAATAGTTCATTGTGCTACTTCTTACTTCCAAACTTTTTTTCACTTATTCAGCAAATGTTCTCTTACCTTGGGGAGTCACAGCACCTGGACGACATAAAGATGACTGAGGGCGGACCCTTCGAGTTGGAGAAGATGAGAAAGATGCACAAGGAACCATATCATGGAGGCATAAATTGGTAAGAAGTCATGTTCATTATGAATTCAGAGGAAAAATGTGAGGAAAATCCAATAAAAGTGTAAAGCAAGCAGTGGATTTTGAAATACATAAAACAAAATGGTAAAAGTTTATATTTACAACTACATAGTTTCTCCAGAACATAATGAGGTAACTACAGAGAAGATTACAGTCACTGCCACTGCGGGGAAAACTGAAGTGTGGTAAAAATGTTTACTCATGTGCAGAAGAGGGAAAAAAAGGAAATACTGCATGCTATATTAAAATTACTGCTCAAACAAGCTGAGACTTTCTAGTTTGAAATTTTAGCTCTATTTCTTTCCTCTAATATCAATTCAGCTTTTCCCAGTAAATCTAAATATGAAATAATTTGCTCTAAATGATTTTCTCATTTAAAGCTGCTATATGGTTTCATATACGGTTTCATATGCTATATGGTGTGTTAAAAGTATCAACACACCTCCGAATTAGCTGGGAAGCTTTGAATAATGAGATTCCTCTGGTTTAGCCCACCTACACATTAAACTCTCTGGCCAAAACAGGGCATCTTTCCAAAACCAAACACTCCTCGAGGGCATTCTGATGTGCAGGCTGTTCAAAAATCAGGCATTGTCCAAATTCAAAAGTGTCAACGTCCTTTAAAAATATAAAGCTCTTCACAGCTTCTCTATGAATGCTGAGGAGCAGCAGAAATGCAACACCTATATTCACCGACAGATCACTGTGTTAAACCACACACACAAGTCTTTTGTAGACTACATACTGAGGGTGATTGAAATATATGGTGAATATTTACATTTTATAAAGATTACTGCAATAAAAGACACAATGCCATGACTTCCCCTAAGAGCACACCCCTTTCTTTAAACACACATAGTGCACTATTCTTAAGGGGTTCTGGAAGTCCTCCTTCACTCGTGTCTTTGGTTGTGCTGTCCTGGCTGCCTCAGTGTTCTCATCATCTGCTTTTCATGGTCACGGGGGAGAAGCCAGAAGCTGCAGAGTCAGATCTGGTGAAAGGTGGATGAGGACGTACCCTAACAGTTTTGAGCCTCAAAGCACAGCACAAAAGAGGGCAAATGAGGCTGAGTATTTTGAGAGCAATGGGCCTTAAGAGAAATTTTTAAAAATTTAAACACCACTTGCTTTAAACACATCTTGTATCATTGGCAGGCAGTGATGAGGCCCCTCTCCTCACAGGCTAATCTGCCTCACCGAGACCACCGGTTATGGAAACTGTAGCCTCTTACTTGTAAACCAAGCCACATGATCTCAATGCCTTCCACTGTCAGTTATCACCATTCCTTGTAAAACACCCCTCTCACCCTTTTATGATATTCACTTGATCAAACCTCTGTTAAGTTAAAACTCAACTCTGCAGACTTTTCTCTCCTAAAGCCAAGCATCTGAACTTTGGTAGAAGAACAGAGATGTTGACTGTGCTCATACAAATGAACATCTATGTGCCACGCAGTGCTTTGAGACTTGCTTTCTCCAAAGTTACCACTATCCTTTTTGCCTTGTTCCTCCAACTTCTGATATCCTCCTTCCACTTTCTCTCCACTGGTGGCTGTACCTTCTCACTTCACAGAAAGAACTAAATGGTTTGCCCATTCACTCAATACCAGGTCTACCAACCTGACCGTGCTTTCTCTCTTTAGTGAAGAGTCCCTGCACCTACCCCAGGCCAGCTTTTCTCCTGGGGCTCAGGATGTCATGAAGTATCCTTGATGGTGGGGGAGGGGATAGGTTGGGTAGGGGGATGGGAAAAAATGAGAATTAAGCCTTGTCGTATACTGGTACAAATTTTCAGCGTTGTGTGTGATCATGATGTGTGTATATAAAATGTGTCAATAAAGATTCAAGGAAAAAAAAAAGTATCCTTGACTCCTCCCACACTGTTTTCTTCTCCTCTTGTATGAAAACGTTATGTCTGCTTTTCCCTAATCCACCTTCATTTATGGCCCCTTACTGCTTTCCTTTATAATAAACATTCTGGATTGAATTGTTGACAGGTGAGGAATTAGAAATAGTGCCTTTTTTCTTCTCAGCCCTTTGGTCCAGGCAGACTCCCAGCCCCTTTGCTCCTGGTCACTTTTGTCAAGTATATGAGAATCTCCAGCATATCAAGGCCAGTTGTCACATCATTACTTATCATGTCTAACTTCTCAGAAGGTAGATCATTACTTCCTTCCTGGCATAGTTTCTATTTGCGTATTAGAAAATTGAATTATTCTAATGGTTCTCTTCATACAAGCCTCCTCTGCTGGGCCTCCATAGTTCAACTCTTACATGCTAAGGTTCTACAAGTTTGAGGCTTCTATATAAACATACTCACCGAAATTCACTTAGTTCTATGATTTTTACTAGTACTTGTATATCAAATAATCACATACAAGAAACATATCTCCAATAGAGCCTGGATTTCAGATTAGCATATAAAACAACCAGTCTATTGATTTCATCTGTTTATCTAACAGCCATGACAAATATAATTTAAACAAATCTTTTAATATCCTTTGGAAATCTCACCCAACAAAAATACCAGCTATTTGATTCCAAAACTCCTTACTCTAGTATATAGCCCCATAGTTTTCCCTCTTTAAAAGTGATAATTTTGTGATCATTCTTCATTTTCTGTCTCTCAACTCCTAACATCAATGCTTTAACTCCTGATAAATCTACCTTTAAAATATAGTTACTAAAAACAGTATGGGGATTCACCAGAAAGTTAAATATAGAATTACCATATGACCCAGCAATTCCACTCCCAAGTGTGTACATAAAAGTGGAAAGTCAGAATTTGCCCTGATACATGTAAGCCCGTGATCATAACAGTGTTATCACAATAGCTAAAAGAGGAAGCAACCCAAGTGTCCCACAACAGGCAAGCAGATAAACAAAATGTGGTATTTACATACAATGAAATATTATTTGGTCTTGGAAAGGAAGGACATTCTAATACCACTATTACATGGATAAATCTTGAAGATATGCTAAGTGAAGTACGCCAGACACAAAAGGGACATTATTGTATCATTCTGCTTATATGCAGCTCTTTGAGTAATCAGATTTACAAAGACAGAAAACAGGATAGTGCTTCCTATGGGCCTGAGGGGAGAAAAAAAAAATTTGACTTACTGTTTAATGGACAGTGTTTTAGTTTGAAATGATGGAAAAATTCTGGAGCGGTATAGTGGCTACAATTTGACAACAGTATTAATGTACACATTAAATGTTTGTTTTGTATATTTTAAAAATCAGTAAGTAAACTAGTAATAGAATTAACGTTTTCACTGCTACAGTCATCTCCTGAAGTAGTGCAACTGTATCTTGTACTTGCTTTTCCTCTTTTCTCCCACCAGTCCTTTATTCAGTGCCACAGTGGAGCGCCTGATCTCACACCTCTTCCCATATCTAACTTCTCTCCAGGAAGAGTAAGATTTACACATGTGCCCTTGGCCTCACGCCACCCCACTGTGCTCGATCCCATTCACACCCTTTTCCAGCCCCACCACCTGCATGCTGCAGCCTCACGGCCCTCTTAGCTCAGCTCACCCTGTCCCTTCATGCTCCTGAGCGCTGGACCCTCATACTGCTGGGCTTCTTGGCATTCAGATCTCAGCTAAAACATCTGTTCAGTTATTTTCTGACCACATAATATGGAGTCACACACTCACTCCATCCTAACCTTATCACTGCATTTTATCTTTTGCATAACACCACTGCCCTTTTCTTCTTTGTTTATTACTTTTCTCCAGCCCATTAGAATGCAAGTTCTAAGAGAAAAATATTTTTTTAGTATTGTTCCATTTTACAGCTTCTGGTGCTTATAAAACTGCCCAGCAGATGGAGGTGGGGGTTGCAGGGTGAGTGGGGAAGGGGAAAAAAATGACAATCAAGTCGGGTCATATTCTGGTACAAACTCTCAATGCTGAATGCAATGATGATGTGTATTCATAATGTACCAATAAAGATTTGAATTAAAAAAAAAAAGAAAAAAAGTGCCCAGAAGAAAGTATGTATTTAAGTAAACACTCATTATAAAAATGAATGAATGAATCCTAGTCTTGGTTTATCAACTTCTAGGACACTAAGCCCTGTCAAAAACCAAACCAAAAGAGGGCCGGGGAGTTAGCTCAGTGGTTCCAGCGCCTGTCTCGCAAGCGCAAGGACCCGGGTTCGATTCCCCGGTAACCGTATAACAATACTGGGTGTGGAGACCCACACCCAGCAGCAACCAGTACCACATACCACAGTGCCGGGCATGGTGGCTCACGCCTGTAATCCCAGCACTCGGGAGGCAGAGGCAGTAGGATTGCTGTGATGTGAGTTTGAGGCTGAGCTCAGGGCCAGCCTGAACCACAAAGCGAGACCCTGTCTCCAAAAACCTAAAAAAAAAACCAAACCAAAAGTAAACAAACAAAACCAGCAAACCAACCAAACAAACACAAACAAACAAACAAAAGAAACAGGCCCTCTCCAACAGATCTATTTACCTCTGGCCAACTAAAAGTTTGATCACTTTTAGGAAGTAGGTGACTACACATCAGACTAAAAATGATAAGGGATTTCCATAGTTCGAACTTACAATTTCAGACAGGGACCTAAATTCTGGGAGGGGAAAAGGCTAATTACAGGAACACCGTCTGTGGGAAGTTTTCATCGCCTCTTAAACAAAACACAAAAGTTGTATGCTGCAGAACCAGCTGATTCCCTACCGAGACTATACATAGCAGGCTGGAAACACAATGCTCCTTGTGGCAGGGCTCAAGGCGGAACTGATCTATCTGCCATTCTCACTTGAATGACTTTACAAGACATTAGCAGAGTGTAATAAGCTAATTAAAACCCTTCGCTGCACCTACCTTGGAATCAACCTGCTAACCCTGAAATCCAAGATGGGGTGTGTGAAAAGAGCAAACAGGAGATCAGCACAGGCAAACCAATCCACCTCTCTGTCTCCCACAGCTACTAGACTGTTCCACGGTTTAAGCAAGTTTAATTCAGTGTCACATTACACTATTTTAGACTAGGTCATCTCCAGTTTTTGAGGGAAAATATAATATACATATTTCTATAATATATTAGGACATCATGCAGAGTCTGTTGCTCATACAAATAGACCTATATCAGAAGAAGAGCAAGGGCAGTGACAGGTAAAATTAAAAGGGAATCATAGCTGGAGGCTGGAAGCAGAAGTGGGAAGCTTTCTGAATTGGATTATTATGGAACAGACATATTGTACCTTACATTTGTGTTTATAAGCACAAATCTGACAGGACATAGCCAGGCATCTCTGGACAAGCAGTTTTAACACTGTACTGCCCCTTCTTTTTCATTTGCAAAAATGGGTGTAATGTTCTTGGGTAGAGCCTGACAGGGACTAAAAGATACATTATCTGGTAAGTGCCTGCCACTTGATCTTTTCCTACCAATTGGCTGTTTCTGCTCAACTCCTGTCTTGTGTCCCACAATTTATGCAAGGAAATGTAAGCTCCCATGAGCGATCCCGAGGAGATTAGTAAAGGGACTACACTTTAGGCACTGCTGTGAATGCTGCCAGTGCCATACATACACACATGTGAATATTCATCTTATATGCAATTGACTTTTCATGGACAACATTGCTTAATTTCTTCCTTCCAATTCATAGATCCACTTGCATTATATATTATTATTATGAAGTAGTGAGGATAGGGGTATCTCGCCACCTATGAAAATGTCACTTGGTATAGCTTTATGAATTTAAATGTTCCTCCCAAAGTGTCCCTCAAACTACCAGCATGCTCACCAGTGCCTTTCCTCTGTCAGCTGACTTCTCTAGTAGCCTCTGACTTTATTCTCAACTATCTCACCAATTTAGCTATTATATGTCCACTCAGCAAAATAAAAGCTAAGTGATTAGACTCCATCCCAGGCTCTCACAGTTCTCTGATCCCCACAACCTGAGCAACTTTTCAAGATATTCACCCAACTGGGACACATCTGTGTGTGTGAGGAGCAGATACCAAAAGAGCGTCTATCCAGTGCAGACAGATTCAACTTCAGGAGAGACACAGAAATGTTAATCAAGCTAAGAGCAAGAACTCCTTACTGGTCCTAGGTTTCTGAAATGGACAAGCACCGGATTAAAAATCTTAAAATGTGACCGAGAGGAGGTCACACAGGCTGGACAAGTACACGAAAGCAATGCATGGAGGTGAGGGGTGCAGAGGAAAGACCAGCCGGACCAGCTCACTTCCTCAAGTCTTTGAACATGGACCTTCTACGATTCACCCAAGATTTGTCCTGAAGGAGCCTCTATGTGAGTCATTTCTTGTCATTAATTCCTCACTTGGAAAAATCAGGAGAAGAAAACCGATCATGAATACAGCAACAGTTACCTTCCGCATAATCACACAATCCATACATAACATGCTCTTTTAATTGGTAGTGTCTGCCTCTGTGGGTTGGCAGGGGCCTTCAGTTCTGGGGGCAAGGGGACTGAGACTGATCAGCAGTTCTGCCCTGGACACAGGAAGGGACATTCGAAGAGAATCAGTGCGAAGTCCTGAAACTGCTGTGCCACCGTGAGTAGAGAATAGCTACAGCCACCATTTACTGTCCACACTTAGGCAGGCACTCGGAAGGCAATGCCTCTGTTACTCCTCACAATGGCTCTATAGCACAAAAGTCCCACCCATTTTTGCAGACAGAAAAAACAAACTGCAGATGAAAAAGAGGTAGCTTAGACAAGAAACAGATAGAGGGGCCAAAGATTTAGCTCAGTGGTTTCAGCACCTGCCCTTCAAGCACAAGGTCCTGGGTTTCATCCCTGGTAACCACATACAACAATGTGAAATGTGGTGACTCAGGCTCACCAACAATCAGTACCACATACCACAGTGCCAGGCATAGTGGCTCACACTTGTATTCCCAGCACTCAGGAGGCAGAGGCAGGAGGATTGCTGAGTTAACAGCTGAGTTCAGAACTAGCCTGAATTACAAAGTGAGACCCTGTCTCAAAAAAAAGGAAGAAGGAAATAGAGCTGGGGTTACAATCAAAGATTGTGAGGTTAGTTATGATCTTCCCCTGAGAGAGAAGCATGTCCTTATGTACCATACTCAAAGGTCTAATGTCAGTTCAAATTGATCTGTAGAAAATGTAATGTTTTCCCTAGTTCTCTATTGCATATTTGAAATTCATATATATTTTGTACTCTAACATCTTGCTATGCTTTGAACACACTTTGAGAGTATCTCTCATAGTTTGTATGTGGGGATTTGGTTCCCAGATTCTAGCTGCTAAAAGATTGAATCTTCAAAATGCAGGGTTCAGTCGGAGAACAAAAGCCAGTTCCTCCTACTGTGATTTCTCTTCTCACCATGGAATCGTCTCGTTTGCATTGCTAGCTCTATGGTGATCTGCCATGATATATTACAGCCAATGGGCCCCCTCACCACACCCAGTACTATGTTTGAACTTTTGCCTCCTCAAGTTTAAACTAAATAAACCTCTTTTCTTTACAAAAGTATCCAGCTTCAAGTAGTTGCTTACAGTAATTAAATATAAACTAATACACATGATCTCTTTCAATACAAAAATTAAAGATTTCTTTTTTGTCACTATAGGAAGACAAGTTACACTCTTCCTAGTGTTACAAATCCCCAACAGGACAACATTACAGATGCCCTGGCCTGAGAAGTATGCTTGTTTACCACAGACTCGGTAACAAGATTTTTTAAAAAAACAATCAAGCAGTCCTTAAAATCAGAATGTTTATATGGGAAAGCTTTTGCTCTATGGTTTAATATTAACAAATGTGCATCTATTACCATTATTTCCTGTGATTCAGAGTCACAGATGGAAACCCAGGTCACAGTCAATGCACTTTATGCCTTAGGAATCAAGGGCACAAGGCATCAGAAACCTACGCCAAATCACACTGCTGCACAGACTAGACTGAATGCATGTAGCCTGGGTCGTTAGCTGGACCTTAATAGGGGCCAAGTGAAGAAATGTACTGGTCAAAGAAAGGGAAAACATCTAGGAATGGGAAGGAACCAAAATGGAATGAGACCAGTGGCCGTGTCTTGGTAACAGTAAACTGTCGGGAAAATGCCTTTTCAAGGTTACATGATGGAGGCAGATATTCCATCGGAAGTAAGAAGTAAGTCTCTCCATTTCAACTGCAGAACTGCATGGTCCTGGCAAAGTAACAGACCTGAGGATCAATGGAGTAGACTAGAAGATTCAGAAACTACTCCAGATGCACTGAGCCACCTCATCTTTGACAAAGGAGCCAAAAATCCTCAATGGAGGAAAGATAGCCTCTTTAACAAATAGTGCTGGAAAAACTGGGCTTTTACTTGACAAAGACTAAAATTAGAGCTAGCTCTTTCACCATGTACCAAGCTAAAATCAAAGTGGGTAAGAGACCTAAACATTAAAACAGACACTCTAAACCTGCTGCAAAACAGGTTAGGTAAAACTCTTCAACTCTTGGCTTAGGGAAAGACTTCTTGAACAAAACCTCTATAATAGAGCAAAGGAACTGGCAGAAGAAATCAGCAAATGGGATCGCATTGTTTTAAAAAGCTTCTGCACAGCAAGGGAAACCACCAACAGAGCAAAAAGGCAACCAACAATGTGGGAAAAAATCTTTACCATCTGTTCTTCAGACAAAGGGCTATTATCTAAAATATATAAAGAGCTTAAAAGTCAGCCCACCCAAATTTCAAGACCCAATTCAAAAATGGGAATCTGAAATGAACAGATATTTATCAGAGGAAGAAGTAAGAGCAGCTAAGAACATATGAAGAAATGCTCAATATCATTAGTCATTCGAGAGATACAGATGAAAACAACACCGAGATTCCATCTCACTCCACAAAGAATGGCTGCCATTTCAGAATTAGCCAGCAACAAATGCTGGCGAGGCTGCGGAGAAGGAACCCTTCTCCACTGTTGGTGGGAATGTAGACTCGTACAACCCCTGTGGAGATTCCTCAAAAACCTAGGATTGGAGGTCCCATTTTACCTGGCCATCACTCTGGTAGGTACACACACACAAGAATTAAAAGACTCATATTACAGTGACATATGTGTACCCATGTTTATGGCAGCTCAGTTTGTGATTGCTAAATCTTGGAAACAACCCAAATGTCCATCAACTGGAGACTGGATAAAAAAGCTGTGGTTCTTCTACACAATGGAGTATTACTCTGCCATAAAAAATGATAAATTTGGATCATTTATACTTAAATGGACATACCTTGAGGATATCCTCATAAGTGAAATAAATATGTCACAGATAGGTAAATATCGCATCTTTTCTCTGGTATGAGAAAATAAAGATGTAAATGAGTTCTAGAATTGTATGTTATGTATTGTGAAATAGAAAATACTCAAAGCAAAATAGGGTAAAGGGGGAAAATAATGAGGTTGTAACAAAAAAGAAAGGAAACAAAGTTTATATATATAAACTTTGGGTGGGTAGGACAACGGGGAAAAATGAGAATTAAGTTGTCATATACTGGTACAATTCTCATTGTGGAGTGCAATCATGATGTGAATATGTAATGTATCAATAAAGATTTCAATTTAAAAAAAAAGAGTTCAGATGGTTTGGGGATTTAGCTCAGTGGTTCAGGCATTTGCCTTGCAAAGTTCCTAGTTTGATCCCCATTAACCACATACAACAATGCCGAATGTGGTGACTCACACCCACCAGCAACCAGTACCACATACCACTGTGCTGGATGTGGTGGTTCACACCTGTAATCCCTGCACTCCGGAGGCAGAAGCAGGAGGATTGCTGTGAGTTTCAGGCTGGCCTGGGCTACATAGTGAGCTCAGGGCCAGCCTCAACTACAAAGCAAGACCCTACCTCAAAAAAAAGAAAGAAAAACAATAAAACAATTTTTAGAAAGAGCAGCCTCAGCTGTAATTATAGAAAATAAAACTTATAGAGCTATAGTGATTTAATTAAATGATACTTCAAAGCTCCAAGTATAATATCTGGCACATAGTAATTGTTGAATCAACTTTAAGGAAATACTGCACAAATACTTAGCAAGTATCCTATGTAGGTAAAGCTAGGTAGTAAGCGCACGAGAGTGAACTGAAGATGTTAACTGAATACATATTTCCAACTCTAACTGAGCCACTGTGATATAATACTGATGACAAGTTGCATTTATTACCCGTGAAGCAAACTAAACCCCCTATTACACTTCATTCCTTCTTGTCCTCTAACTCTTACTTCATTCTTCATAACAGAGTTCTGCGTGAGTGCAGCTAGGCTCATTGTGTCCATATTCTCTGGCTGTTTTTAGTCTATGGCAGGAGAGTCAATAAGTAGTGGCAGAGACTGTGTGGTTTTCAAAATCTGAAACATCTGTGAACTAGTGCATCCCAGGAAAGGTATGCCTGTCCCTCACCTGTACGGTAAGCAGGGTCTCAATGGTCCTCTCTTGCCTGTGTTCACAAAAGCTACCAGAGGCCCATTTCCATCAGTCCCACTCTCATGCACCACCCCTGTGAATGTTGTAACATCTTCATAGTGAGAGCAAAGTCAGAAAACCCTTCATGCTGGCTCTGCACAGTCATTAAACCACTAGTGGGAAATGAGGCTGAGTCCCTAAGGTGTTTGCTTGAACACGGCAAGATCATGTGGCCTGCCCTCACCTCTTGTGGCTTCTTGTACCATCTGCCCCTTTCTTACCTGCCCCAATCACGACACCCTCCACTCTGCTCCAGAACAGAGCTGCCTGTCCTCCCAGACTTGGATAAACGCCAGGGGTCTGCCCAGATCTGCTCCGAGCGCAGCACTTCCTGGCCTCCTCCACTCTCAAATCTGTACTTCCTTAGATCCTAGTTTACTCCATAAAGCAAGAAATGCAGTTTGTAACAAACACAGCTCCTTATGTCTTTGGCTCCTTGCTGACTAACTATTCTTCTATTAAAACTATAAGCTCAAAGAGAATCGCAACCATGCTTTTGTTTTTCAAAGCTGTAGTCAGAGCTACAGTCTTGGATCAAATCTCTCTGTCATATAACTAACCCTAAAAGAATGAAGCTTGTGGTTCATATTCCAATGTACGCAGTTAAATTTTAATTTGGAGCAAGTCATAGGTTGCATATTAATGAAACTCTTAACTTGCAAACGTTTTAATTAAAAGTTCAGACCAACCTAGTTGCATGATAAACCTGTAAACAAGTAGTTCTTTGCCTCTGTGTTCTCCCAAGTGTGTGGCCCTGTACGAGAAGCACAGTCTCAAAGCCCTTTGGAAACTGCCTGACACACCACACCAAGAAGGCAGATTCTCGTGTTTTCACAGTGCGTCATTCACGCTCATTCATTATTCGGGAGCTTGAGAGCAGGTGCTGAACAGGGCACATCGACTTAATACCCTCATTACCGCACTGTCGCTTTGTTTCAGAGGCTCAAGTGCCTTTTCTGATATGGGAGTTAGAAAAAGACCATTTACAAAGGCTTGATCTCTACTGAAGGGAAGATTTAATAAAAAACAGAAAAAGAGAAAAGGCATTTTCTTAAACACTCCACAGAAGATGGTACCCTGAGACCAAAACTCAATTATACCACTGGAATAAACAAAAAATATCATCCATATTCTGAGAGGAAGAAAGCTTAATTTCCTTATGTCAAATATGTTGCTTTGAAAAACCTAAGATTTAATTTCCTTTACAAATATGTACAAATGAAAAAAAATAAATCATTTTGGACCGGACAAACTACACAGATAGTTACAGGCCCTGGAAATATCTTAAAGACCTGAAATGCAGAAACTAGGGCAGTTTCTGTTACCTGTGTTACCACCATCTACCAGAGCTTGACTTGACTTAATGAATATTCTAGTTGATTACTTTAATTTCACCAACAGTTCTAACACATTTTATTACCATGTCTCCTCTTTGATAATATATTGAAATCCACATGTCAGAAGTCGCTCTGAGTGGCACCCAATAAAGAAATGAAGACTGAAATTGTAGCTCCAAAAATAACTGATGAAATGCGCTATATTAGTGTACTCAGACAACTAGAACAGGGTATCCCCAAAAGGAACTAACAGAAAACACATTCCAATTAAAAATATGCCTAAAATAAAGTTTGTTGCAATTTGGTAAACAATCCTAAGTTGCTCATCTTAAGAGTGCATATTATGGTTTCCTAAGACTAGAAATGAGAAAGCTGAAAGCTACAGCATTTGAATTTGCCACCCCACTCCCTGTACGCTGTTACTTCGGCAAGTCGTTTAACCTCAAATTAAGTCAAAGCAGGCAGTGTGAGTGACATGCCAACTAGACAGTGTCTAGTTCTTGGTACATGTCCAATAAATGATTACTCTCAGGAAATGCCATGTACCATTTTGCATAAATTAAAAGGTTAAAAAAATATTGGTGAGCTGAAAGAAGTAATATCTTTGGAAATCAGAAAAACATCGCACCAGATGACTCAATCTGAAAGGTCTCAGAGAGCTGGGGAACTACTGTGTTGACAAATCCACTCATTACGAGCTTATCTAGCACCCAGTGACCACAGACTAACATGATTAGCAGCAGAAAGATCTTATTTTTCCTATAAATTATTGTCTTCAGAAAATAAAGTGTGACTGCTAAGGCAATACAGTATCTAGGAGTCAGACCAAAGGTTAAATCCTAGCCCCGAGCTCAGTAATGAACCAGACCTTGGTCTAACACTCATTAGTTTGGTTTGTGACTGAATTGCAAACAAGACCTAGACTGGCAAATGTAGTAACAGCTACTTATCACACCTTGGAACCGAATGCTCTTTAGACAGCTCATTCCAATCCCACAGCCTTCATAGAAGTGAGCAGTTGTGTGTCAGAGCAAGAGAAAGAACCAGGACACACTTCAAAGAACATCGTATCAAGCCCAAGAAGAAACCATCCTAGAATATTAGGTATGAAAAAGTCATTTCTGATCACTTGGACAATTCTCCTCCCTTCTTTCTCAAAGGGAGGGTTGGGGTTGTATTTGAGGTCACAGAGGGAACTGGTGTTGAAATATGTCAATGCAAGCCTTTCCACTTACACATCTGGGTTAATGGAACAAATAAGAAAAGAACTACTAATGTTTTTCCTCTTAAAGGAATGAGGCACAGGGCAACTTCTTTAGGAGAAATGTGGCAAATAGATTTTATAATGACCTTCATGATCTCCACCTTTTGTGGTTTGTGCTCCCAAATAATTTATAGCCCACTAGGAATGACCAGCCTATTGCCCACTTCCAGCCAATGTTACATGATAAATGGAAGGAAGGAGGTTACTTCTTTGAGTGAGTTATGCTTTATATGGTGCATGTCTTTATTCAGAAACATAGATTCCATCCATCTGTTCAAGTTACTCTAGAGTCTTATTATTCTTGTTGAATTTGACAAGGTAGCCGCCACAAGTCCTACACCTACAAGCCGATGAACACTGCCAACGTTCTGCCTGGCCTTGCCCACTCCAGCTTGAGAAGAGTCCAGTTCTGCCTACACCTGGAAGGCCAACTATGGCAGAAAAACCTGCCAACCTATGTCCAGATTCCAGACCCAAAGAAACTGGGAACTAAAAAGTATGGGATAAGTAAGTATGTGGTAATTTATTACACAGGATACAAAACTAATAGTAAGGAGAAAAGGCCTCACAGAGAACCACACTTTGTGGACACACTGTAAGAATGTATGGAAAACCATTTTAAAATTGCTTCCAAAAACACTGCCCACAGCAAAAATTAACTCCTCTGTTCAACCACTGGTAGCATTTCCATACCAGTCTCAGTCATATTCCATCACTGAATTATCCAGCAACCATCTCATTCAGATTCTGTGCTAACTTCTGGGCTGAAAACATGAGTAAAATGTAGTTTCCACTGAAGTATTTCAATGAAGACTTGCATTTCAGGAAGAGAGAGAGATTTTAATAAAGAGTATGTCATCCAGAGGCCACAATTAGAAGTGTAACTATAACCACTGAAAGATCTGTGTGTGTGTGTGTGTGTGTGTGTGTGTGTGTGTAGCTCACAACAGATACACCATCATATATTCTTATCATATTCCCCATATCTAAAAAACTTTCTCATATTAGTTTGAAATATTTGATTACTTTTCATGATGTGACATTGCCCAATCTACTTGACAGACATTGTCGATCTTGTTTACTACTGGAAACTTAGCACTGAAAAGAGAGTGTGGCAAACCGATGCTCAATAAGTAGCTCCTCCATGAGATATGAGAATAGAAGCATTGTTCTTGTTTTTTCTTCATTATCAAGAAACTGATTTCTAGCAGAACCATGGGACTCTCACAGGAAGCTATTACAGTCCCAAAGGCGGTGTGGTGATTAACTCCTATCTGAACCTTATAGAAGTTCTATAGTAAATTCAAGTATAGTCAATGGTTTCTCTGATTAAAGCCAAGTAGACAAAGGTGATTAAAAATGCAAGCTTCTGTTTTTCTCAACAATCAAAAAGTTTCATTCCATCTTCAACCTTTCTGTTATCAACAGGAGATAAAAAATTTTGTAATTCTCTGCTGAGCTGCAATTATTTCTATGAGCTATCTAATTAGATTTTTACTTCATTCCTATAGGAATGTAGAAAATAGCAGGCTATAACTTCATTAGAGTGTAGCAATTCTTAGACAGAGGAGAAAACAATCAACCATGCATCCACATGGTGACCCAAGATGACTTACCAATAACCATCCTATACAATTCATCTCATTAAGTAAAATTTGTAATTGAATCTTCTTTAATATTTGACAAGGGGATAAATATAAATTCATTTTGGGACTGTAGTAATTAGTTTCCATAAAATTATTAATTGGACAGACTCTGGAAATATAATCACATTGTTCTGTTCTCCTAGGAATGAGTTTCTAATAAAAGTAAATAATCATTTTGTATTTCAAATCCTTCACTGGCTGATTTAAGGTCAGAAAAGCAGAATACCTGGCTATACTTTGGAAACTAAGCCAATTCTCAAGTTCTGCTCACAGAAAAACACTAGAGTTCTTGTTTAACAAGAAAAGTGTCTCACTGTATAATTCAAAATTAATGTTATGATGCAACTCTGTTGGTAACAGTTATAGAAAAGGAATATTCTGAAGTCAACAGAAATTAGTCAGCTACCCTATACATCAGGAAACTGTAACTCAAAGCTATACATTTAAAAAAATGTACAAATAAAATTTCACTTGGAATTAAGTCTCTCTTGGAATTTTTGTATATAGGGCTTAGAGTATTAAAAACATCAGTTAGACATTGATGAAAGAAAGCCAATGTGAGACAAAATTTAAGACAGAGCTCATTCTGTTACCATAGGGATACAAATGAGTACTTTTTATTTATTCAGCTCTCCTTACACAGATTCTCCCTTCAGCTTTGGCAATAAAAGTCCTTTTTAAGTCCTCTGACCTCCCATGAAACTTCCGTTACCTAAAAGCAGCTTCTTCTCTGCAGCACTTTGGTCTTCACCGTAGTTTTGCTTTTGGTTTTACGCTGTTCTGGCAACCTGCTGGTCCCACATGTGCCATCTCTCTGTGTGTGACCAGCGGCTGGACTGTGGGCACATCCCTCCTACATCAGCAGGGTGTGCAGGAGTTAAGAGATCTGCATTTCCATAATGTGGGATGTTACCTATTTACCTGCTGTAACTTTGGGGGAGCTGCTTGAGTTTCTGAGTTAGAGTTTCACTGACTGTAAAATGGGAAAATGACACCATTACCTCCTGGAGATGGAGGAGATGAATGAAATAATTCACAAGTGCCCAGTGACTCGGTACATGACAGTCTGCTGCTGTTCACATCCACATGTATCTCGTGACTTATTATGGAAAACTTTGAATCTTCTGTCAGCTCCAGAGGCAAAATATAATTCTTAATCTGAATTTAGGAGGTTCCATATTTTATATCAGCAGTCTTACACAGATGATCTGTTTCTTCTCATTTGGGGGAACTTCTGTGGTTCCTTCATTCACTTTTTTCATTTAGAAGTTTAATATCTTGGAACTTGGTATCTGATTTACAATCCAGTCTTCTAAGCAACGGAAAGACGTTTGTTATCCTACAGTCAGTCAAATGGAACACCAATTTTGTTGATGCTTTTAAAAGAAAGATTTTTTTGTCCTTGAAAAATTTTCAATATTTATCATAAAAACTTTGGAAAATAGTTCAGCCCTAAAGATAAATACGCATTTTTAGTAACAAATAGAGATTTTAATCAATTTTTCAGCTTCTTAATGTTGCTCTTGCAGTTTTAAACCTGCCCCAAAAGACTCAGTCTAAGAATGCCATTGTTATTATCATCTGAAATTCTTAGACAAAGAGATATTGCTTCTTTCATCATGCATATTTTTTACAAGCCTTCTGGCAACTATTTTAAATTGATATCACATTATATTGATGCCTGGCCTTTTGTATTAGTATATGTGTGTAATAACATAATGATTTATATTCATTACGGGGAGAAGGTTACATGTACATGATGACTCTTTTCTGTTAGGTTCTGAGATAGGGTCCTTGAACTCACACCGATCCCCTTTTGCTTCAGCCTGTAGGATGGGGATTACAGGTCACCACACTCAGCTTACATAATGGATTTCAATTCTGTTTATTCTTTTCTCGTTCCCTTTCCCCGCTCCCTCCATCCAGCAGCTTCTCTCATTTTTCTAAGATTTATCTCCTCATTTCATACTGTCTGTCTTTTCTTTTGGTCTTTAAATTATTTATACTTTAACTTTACTTATTAGAGAAGTTATGTGATACTTAAACTTGTCCTGTCTGGTATTTTGAGGGTAGATTATCCTGATTATCGTTGAGGACCAGTCATGATATGCATAGGTTGGTGGGGGCCAGATTACAGGCTCCCCAGATCCCAAGGTTGACTACAGGCAACAAGAATACACCTGAGTATTATTTTCTGAATGGCAGAAGAATGTCATTTCAATTTAACACTGTATTGTATTCAGTGTTTGCTATGGCAATAAATAATTTTAATACAAAGTGGCCCTTTGAAAATGGGTAAGGAATAGGAAGGGAATAGGAAGTTAATCCTTTATTTCTGATTTAAGTGGCAAAAAAATAATATGAGTAATACGGAGCAAGGGAGAAAAGCACAGAAAAAAGTGCCTGGTCTTTGTAAGCTCTGTGGGGGGTGGTGTAAAAACTATCTCAGTGGTCTGGTTTTGTTTTCCTCCTAAATTCTCCTTAGAATATAGAACAGAAGACAAAAATGTCGAGAGCATTTTGACTTGTGATGGGAGAGGGGGGGAAATACAGCCTGAAAAAAGAAGGCCTGAATTCAAAATGGATACGGAGAGTCAGAAGGCATTCCTGGGTCATGCTGGCGTATCAAAGTTCTCTTTCTCTGATGTCTGTGCTGTGAGCAACGTAAATGGCTTGGATTGGTAACTCTGGGGAGGATGAGGAACTATGAACATTTCGAGGGTCTCCGTGGACTACAGAGATGAGGAGCTTTCTCTCAGAAAGCACTATGCCCTGGTATGGCGGAGAGAGCACTGGAAAACGGGATTTCTAGTTGTTGACAGAACACCAGATGTGTGAGATCACTTCCGAGGTCTCTTATGATGAATTAACCTCTTTTCCATCCCACTGTTGCCTGAAGAGCAATTTCCAATACAAACAGACTCTTCCAAAGATGGAAAATTAAATAACTACTTACATTTGCAGGGTTGAGGCCAAAAAAGGGTAAAAAAAGAATAAGAAAAGAAAAGAAGAAAATAGTTCTTGGTACTTACATAATACATATATTGTGATGTTACATTTTCATCCATGGCTCTGAACAAATCCTGATAAATTACAGATAAATGCCATCTGACTGGGGACTAATATTTTACCTAGTCAATTTTTCATCAAGTGAGACATAATTGTGTGTAAAAACTCAGTCAATTTTTCTGAAGATTAGAGATGACAATGGCAGAGATACATATTGATTTTTCTTTAACATGATAATGTTGATGCATATCTTGCACAAGTGTAATTAATGTGAGTTGATCTAATATGCAAAGAGATTTTGATTTTTTTGAGACAGGGTCTCACTTTGTAATTCAGGCTGGCCCTGAACTCACTAGGTAGCCCAGGCAAGCCTCGAACTCACAGGAATCCTCCTGCTCTGCCTCCTGAGTGTTGGGATTACAGGCGTGAGCCACCACACCCGGCACTGGGGTTTGTGGTACTGATTGCTGGTGGGCATGAGTCACCATACCCGGCATTGTTGTACGTGGTTACCTGGAACAAACTCCAGACCTTGGGCTTGCAAGGCAGGCATCAGGACCACTGAGCCAAATCCTCGGCCCCGAAGAGATTCAGATTTTAGTCTTGCAATACCATTTATTAGCTCTCTGTCCCTAGCAAACCTCTGACCCACACTTTCTTCATGTGTATAATAGGAACACTATAATGAAGCATAGTCATTACTAAGGTCAGAACTTAAAACAGTAGAAAGTACCTGGCAGTGCACTGCACATATGCCTTAGTAACCACAGGCTTCTTTACAGTGATTAGGTTCTCAATGCTTCTAAATAAATCTGTATAAAATTTAATGTATACAGCCCATATCTGTTCATATCTAGTATTGGTTTAACTATATCTTCTCTATCATCTATCACAGGTTGTTTTAGAAATCAAATGACAGGCTATGTATGAAGTTATCACTAGAACTTCTACTTCCTTTCTCTCTGTTGCCCATATGGGTCTATAGCTTCTTACATTATTTGTGCATCTTCTTTCCACAAATCCTCCAATGCAGGAGTCAGATGGCTTTTACTGCCTCATCAGAGTTTTATTTAATATAGAAAACAGCACTATGAGAAGATGTCAGAAAGACTCAGGTTTTTCCCCAAGGAATTTTCTCTCTTCCTATCCTATTCCTTTCCTTTCATGTGCTTTCTCCATTTCTATTTCTGTTCATCTATGTAGCAGTTACATTTCTATGTCACCTTTTCTCATCTTGTCTAGGGTGAGTTATAAAAACTAGAAATAGTTGCCTGCCTTGTAAGAGCAATGTCCTGTGTTCAGTCACCGATACAAAAAAAAGGTATCAATAGTCATTGATTCTGTTCTCTCATTTACTGTGAGCTTGGGTAGATTAAGCTCTGTACTGGCCCACTTTCTAATTCCTGGAACAAAATACTTGACACCCCTAACTTAGAGGAGAGTTTTATTTGGCCCAGTTTCAGAGATTTCAATCCACGCTCAGTTAGCTCCAAGGCAGAGACATCATGGTATCAAGGCCTGACAGAGGGAAACTGTTATACACCTGCCAACCAGGAATCAGATGGCAGAGGAAGGGCCTTGAGAAGGGTCCAGGGAGCTGGTATGTTAGCCACGGTCTTGCATCTGTGACTTAGTCCTCTGGTCTCAGTAGCTCCTAAAAGCCCGTTCAACACCAGGTTAACTCACCGGTGAGGTCAGTGCCTTCTCAATCCCGCCACCTACACAGCAGTCTCTCATCCCCAGTCAAGTTCACAACCAAGACGAGCTAGGAAGATGTTAGAAGAGCCAAATATCTTCCCCAAACAATTTCTCTGAGGTCAGTCTTTTATTAACATCTGTAATATGCAGACAATTACCCTACCTCAGGTCAGTGATACAAGAATGAATGAGCATTATATCATGTTTGTCAAGGATTTGCTCAAAGAGGCAGGTTACAGACTCTCCTAGCCACTCCATTCCAGCTGCCTCTGGGACCTGACTGACCTGTGAATGATGCGCTGGCTCTGCAGGTAGTCCAGGGCCATGGCCAGCTCACAGATGAAGAGCTTCACTGTGTCTTCCTGGAAGTGGACATTCTGCTGCAGGTGATAGCGCAGGTCTCCACCGAGTAGAAGGTCCACCACCATGAACATGTCTTCTTCATCCTGGAAGGAGTACCTGGAGGAAGCAGAGAAAAGGAAACAAGATGTGCTGGGAATCCCAGTGCTCTGGAAGGCTAGCGAAAGGGGCTCAAAACTTAGAACCCTTCCCACTCAACACACTGAGACTCTGTCTCAAAATAAAACATGGAAAGTGCTAAGGATGTAGCTCAGTGCAAGGTCCTGGGTTCAATCCCCAGTACCACAGACAGGAAAAAGGAAACAATGGAAGAGAAAGAAATATCAAATGATTTAAGATAAAGAGTCCTAGAGGCAAAGGAGACCCCCCCAGGCCAGGCCAGGTTATTCTTAATCTCTGGGGGTAAAAATGGTCTAGCACCATCTCTCAGGCCTGGTTCCCTAGGATATTTATGTCTAGTTGGGAATAAGGAAAATACTTACCATGGTGGGTCACAGTGAAGAACAAAAGGGAGAAAAGTACAGTATTTCTGTCACTCTTGACACAGAGTAAGCACCCATCTCTCCTAACACCTTGTCTAAAGTGGAAGAACTAAGATCCCCATTTATACATTTGTTGTTCATTTATTAGCCATATTGTTGCAGGAAGTCCATAAAGTAGGAGTTATGAAGCATCCTTGAATCACACTCAGGTCCCTTTTTCCAATTTAGTACATTTATTTCCAACTAACAAGGTAACAAATTATATCTCATATTAATAATAAGACAAAGATATAAAAAGGGCAATAAAGAAACAAGTGAACAGTATGAGATAATTCATTCAACGTTTGGGACATGGAAGTTAGGAAAAGATCTCACCAAAGAGGAAACCTGAGCTAAATTTTGAAAGACTGTAGTAAAAACAATAACTACAAACTAAAGTTAACATCTGATGTTTCTGTCCAGTGGCTTTGACTTCCCCCCCCTAGCTCCCAGAATGCATCACGCGGGAGGAAAGTAAGGCACAGAGTGGTCAAAAATCCTCACACCTGATAGAGACAAAGTGTTCTCTAGCAGTGAAAGTGACATCAGAAAAAAACAAAACAAAACAAAAAAAAAAAAAAATGGGTTCAAGCGTATATACCGAGGTGAACGCCCTGTGAATGGGAAAGGAAACCACATTTCCCAGACCCACAGGTACAATGAGGAAGTGGAATCTGAGGAAAAGGCAGAGGGTGGATCGTACAGGTGGAGCCCACTCAACGGCCTGTAGCTCCCTGGCGGCACTGAAGGATTTCAAGCAGGACAAGTGTCCTGACTCAGACTCCACAGAAGAAGCACAGGGCAGAGGCACTGGCAGAGGAAATGAGCACAGAAGAGAACCGACCACTGTGGTGGGCAAAGAGCCTCTTCTAAAAACATATTACTGCTGCAGTAATTTATTTTGTTTCACTCAAAGCCCAGACATGATTTCTAATCACAATGAAGTTCCCAAGATCAACCCTGTTTTTACACGTTTCTTTTTACACAAGGTCACTGAGATCACATTTATTTGAATTAAATAAGATCCAAGGGCAGTACAAGGAATGCATACCAATTGCTAGTGACAAGTTCCTCACTTAGAAAATAATCGAAGAATATTAATGATAAGACAATCTTCCTCAGAATGTTTTCTTTTTTATGTTTATTACTGGGCTATAGGAGAGGAAGTAAACTTAAAAAGTAAGAAATTCAATTAAGTATTAATCTGAAGCTGTAATATTCTAATGAAGACTAAGAATATAGTATTTCTTTGTTCAGTAAACAAAATTTTGTTTTAATAAAGACTGATTCACAAAAAAGATGTCAAAAATTAAGGTCTTGAATTCAGATAGAAACAGACAGTGCTTTGTAACACAGTGAGATATGTGTGCTTGTTACTGACTTTTAGGAAATTATATTATTTATCTCCATGTAATGACTACCCAGTTCTCTCTGTTATCAGGTTAGCTAGCACTAGGATATTCCTGGGAATCCTCCAACTGCACCAATATATGCCATGTTCATTGAAGTTCCTCAAGGTCTTTCGTACTGCTAACAGCTAATCATGCATGGAACTTGAGCATCATCGGCTGCTATCAGCTAATATCCGAGGGGGGACAGTGTTTGCATTCAATTCAGCCTAAATGAGCAAACATTTGACTGAGATGTGGCTTAAACTATTAGTATTCAGAGGACAAAGTGATATAGGTGCCAGTCTTGATGAGCTGGCAACGATGTTCCAACCAAGGCCTGAGGCAAGTGCCAACATGTTTTCCTCGGCCAGTAGAAATATCAATTGTTGTAACCATGGAGGCAAGTTTGACTGTTAAAACTCACCTTTCTCCTTTTGCATCTCAGGTCTGAATCTCTATCTCAGTCAGATTCTGAACACTCAGAGGGGGGGCCTATAAGTATTTTATTTACAAGGACGATCCTCAATAAAAATATGTAAGCATAATTCAACTTGGTGCTATCTAAAAAAATGCAGGTTCCAATCAGAATCTGACTTTGTAAAATAAAAGAACAACTCTCTGGTGCTTCAGTAATTCATCATATAAGCCAAGAGTTGTATTTCTACCACTTCTCTTCTGAATGCCATGTCATGGCTCATTTCTTACTTGACAGCTCCACAATTAACAAGTCTGGTCACAGGTCCTGTGAGATATAATGCAAATTACACTCTGTAAGAAAGGAAATGACTGACAAAAGTCCACCAGCAAATCACTGCAGCAGCATATACCACTGCCTCACTCTCCCCCCTTCCCTCCCTTTCTCCCTCACTCCTCTCTCTCATCTTGAATCTCTAATGAATTCTTCACTCTGCTGCAGGTAGTTTTTTTTTTTAACTTGAGATTTATCATACTCCCCAACCTCCAAAAACCTCTTCATCTCCTTTCCCAGGTCTATAGCAATGTACTCAGCGTTATTTATCTTTCCAGCCTCACCCTGAAGATTTCTTCTCTACCAAGGCTGTCCACATGGCCTTGATAGAGAAGCCTGTGATGGCTCAGAGGCCTGGGCTGGCTCCCACAAATGCCTGACCTCAAGGCACTGTCCACTCCTGGCTCTGTTTTGCTCATCTTTCAAGTCTCAGCCTGAGTTACTTCTTCAAATAAGACTGTACGTTAATCAGGTCCCGCTGTTCCAGGCAGCGCTGCATCTTATTCACGGAATTTAATCTAATGTGGAAATGTCTTTTCGGATGCCTTCAGAGTGAGTCTCTTTCCACTATACCATCAGGATGCGTGTCTGTTTGTTCTTCTCCTTAGTAACTGCACATAACTAAAACAGACTCTACAGAATGAGCAAAAAACAAAACAAAACAAAAACAAAAACAAAACCCCATAAATTGATAAAGTCAGAAAAAATTCAAAGTTAAAACACAAGCCTTGGGTGGTCTGATCGAAACTTTGCAGGTTCTTCTTTTAGAAATGAGCAGGGTAAGAAGTTGAAGGAATCACTTACATAAGCTGAAGCTCTCTCAGGAAAGCCACCATGAGGTGAATTTGACTTGGGGTGGGAAGATGCCCAGCACATTCTCAAGTGAAGCACTTTTTAAACTGCAAACTAGGTCATTCTGAATTGTGAAGCAGTTTTGTTGATTGTAACAAGAATTTTAAAAAGTAATAAAATCATTTGAGTATCAGGATAAGTGGTATTAACACATTAGATTAAACATGTTATCTGGGTTCTTTAATATAGTGTTTCACAAGATTACCTAGGGAATTGTAATTGTGATGAAACATTTATTCTTGCTACAGATTACAGTAAAATAAAAATCTTGCACATCATGTTGCAAAAGTTTTGCACCAGATCCTGATTTGGACTGCACGTGAGCAAAAGTCTCTTCTGATATCCCTGTCTAACGAAGCAAAGGGAGGTGCATCATTAGTTCTTAAAAGTCACAAAGCATGACACACAAAAAAGTGGTAAAGAACTTGGCCGTGGTGCAAGACTGCTTGTGGGCAAATCCTAGTCTGAGTCTCTGACTTTGTATAACTGCACCAAGACGCAGAGGCCCTTAGTGTCTTCATGTACCAGGGCATTAGTTTATAAGGCTCTTGGGAAGATTGAGTTAAAACATACAAAGTGTTTAAAATGGCACCTGGGAGATGGTAAACAATGAGTGTGAGCCATTGCCACAGCTACTTTTCTTTTTTTCATCCATGAATGTAACACAGCTATTGTTACAACTATTGTGAAAAGGGGATCAATTTACTTTATGCAACTGTTGCCTATTACTTTATATGAGATAATAGAATGAAGATTCTTATTGTCAATCAACATGATTTCCACTATGTGTCAGATATGATGCTAGTACTTAATGTGCACTACTGCACTTGTCTATCATCCTATTTTTGTTAGTCATAAGAATATAGTTCGAGGGGCTGGGGATTTAGCTCAGTGGTTCTGGCGCCTGTCTTGCAAATGCAAGGGCCCGGGTTTGATACCCGCTATCCACATACAATACTGGCGTGGAGACTCACGCCCAGCAGCAACCAGTACCACATACCACAGTGCCAGGCATGGTGGCTCACGCCTGTAATCCCAGCACTCGGGAGGCAGAGGCAGAATTGCTGTGATGTGAGTTTGAGGCTGAGCTCAGGGCCAGCCTGAACCACAAAGCGAGACCCTGTCTCAAAAAAAAAAAAAAAAAAGAATATAGGTAGAATCTTTATGTAACAATAGAAATATATCAACATATAAAAATTACATACCATGATCAAAGGAGATTAATACTGGAAAATCACATAACAGTTACATATTTAATAGAATGAAAGACAAAATATATGAAGGGCTCAATACACACATAAAAGCATATTTGATAATATCCAATAGTCATTCAAAATGAAAGTGCTTAACAAATTAGAAATATAAGGAAACTTCTATAACTTGATCAAAGACACCTGCAATAAATCCTACACAGGATTATTAGGACTACTAAATTAATGTAATAAAGTTGCAGGATACAAGACCAATATGTAAAAAGCAATTTTATCTTGTTATATATTGTTTATATAAGCAATAAACCATATGAAAATGAAATACAAGAATACTATTACATTTGCAACAATATAAAAAAGAAAAAAGACAAGAATAAATTTCACAAAAACATTAAAGACTTGTACACTGAACATGACAAAATTTTTCCTAGTGAGATTAAAGAAGATAGGAAGAGGAGGGAAATATTCCATACCCATAGACTGGGAGACTCTGTATTATTACTGTATCAACTTTACCCCAATTGAACTATGTAAGTCAATAAAAACTTTATCAAAATCCTAGTAGGATTTTCATGGATTGTATGTATAATTGGCAAACAGATCCTAAAATTTATAAGAAAGTACAAATATCCAGGAGAGCCAAAAATGTTTAGAAGAAGAAAATAGTTGGGGGGCCGGGGAGTTAGCTCAGTGTTTCCGGCGCCTGTCTTGCAAGCGCAAGGGCCCAGGTTAGATTCCCCAGTAACCATACACCATACTGGGTGTGGAGACTCACGCCCAGCAGCAACCAGTACCACATACCACAGTGCCGGGTGTGGTGGCTCACGCCTGTAATCCCAGCACTCAGGAGGCAGAGGCAGGAGGATTGCTGTGATGTGAGTCTAAGGCTGAGCTCAGGGCCAGCCTCAACTACAAAGGGAGACCCTGTCTCAAAAAAACCTAAAAAAAAAAAAAAAATAGTTGGACAACTTTCACTTCCAAGTTTTAAAAAATATAACAAATATTAGCAAGTAGAGACTTGCTTAAATAGAGACTGGTTTAAGTAGAGACATACAAGTCAATGGAATAGATCTGAGCCTAGAAATAAATATTTTTATAGCTCTATGATTCTTGTCATAGGACACACAGTTTAAGAAGTGGTGCTGAGACAATCAGATATTCACATGCAAAAAGGTGAAACTAGACTTCTATATCACAATTAGCGCTAATGCACTGTAAATGTAAGTATAAAGACAATGAAAGTCTTAGAATAAAACATAAAAACAAAATCTTTCACACCATGGATTATGCAAAAGTTTGATACAATAACAAAACCATAGTCCATTAAAAATTGACAAACTAAATTAGACTTTAAATTCAAAACCTTTGAACTTCGAAAGACACCATGTAAATAGGCTGGGAATGTAGCTCAGTAGTAGCATGTCTGCCTAGCGTTCAGAAGCCCTGTGTTCCATGCCCAGAATCACAGGGATAAAAGAGAAAGACAGAAGAAAAGAAAGAAGAATAGAAAAAAAAAAGAAAGGGAAGAAAGAAAAGACACAAGGAAATAAAAAGGCAAGCAACTATTTGGTATAAAATATTTCCAAAATACGTACGTGTTAGGTGATTATATTGAGAATTTGTAAAGAACTAGCACAACTCAAATATAAGACAATCTGATTCAAAATCAACAAAAGATATTAACACACAATTTCCTAAAGAAGATACACATGAAAAGATATCGAACACCACTAGTCATTGGGAAACTGCAAATTAAACCCGCAAATTTCACACCCATCTAAATGACTACAGTAAATATGACAGACAATAACAAATGTTGGGTAGGCTAGAGAGAAAATGTAGCACTCATATGTCCTGATGGGAATTAAAACTGTTCAGTCACTACAGAAAACAGTCTGTTAGTTTATCAAAAAGCTAAACACAGAAAACTTAAGCTTCCAGCAATTCCACTCTTAGCTGTCTATGCAAGGGAAATAAAAACATCTCTCTGCAAAGACACATACACAAATGCTAACTGTATCACTATTCACAATTGCCAAAAGTTGGAGAGAAGCTAAATGATTCATCAGCTGTTAAGTGGAAAGACAAAATATGGACTATTTCCATGAAATATCATTCAACATTAAAAATGAGGCATCTATTCAAACATATGCTCCAACATGCAGGAACACCATACATTATGCTGAGCCCAAGAAGTGGGACAGAATACTATGTTTTTGTTTTTGTTTTTTTTTTAGGTTTTTTGAGACAGGGTCTTGCTTTGTGGTTCAGGCTGGCCCTGAGCTCAGCCTCAAACTCACGTCACAGCAATCCTCCTGGCCTCTGCCTTCCAAGTGCTGGGATGACAGGCGTGAGCCACCACGCCCGGCATGGTGGTATGTGGTGCTGATTGCTGCTGGGTGTGAGTCTCCACGCCCAGTATGGTATGTGGTTACCAGGGAATCGAACCCGAGCCCTTGCGCTTGCAAGACAGGCACCGGAACCACTGAGCTAACTCCCCAGCCCCAGAATACTATGTATTTTTAATTCCACTGACATGGAATTGCTAGGAAAGGCAAATATATACTTGGTTACTGTTTGTTATTGTTATTGTTGCTGCTGCTGCTGCTGTTGTCATTGTCGCTGTGTGGCACTGAAGAGTGAGCCCAGGCAAGTTCTTTACCACTGAGCTTTACTCACAGGCAAGGGTCAAATTTATAGACAGAAAATAGATATGTTGTTGCTGGTAAGAAAATTGTAAATGTGCATGAGAGATCTTAGTAAGGAAAAGAAAATGATCTGTAATTGAGGGCTAGGATTGTAGCCCTTAGCAAAATGTGTGCTAACAATGGGTGAATATTATGCTATGTAAAATACACAACAATGAAATTGTACTTTAAAAAGGGGAGGATGTTGCATACAGGAAAGGGGGATTGTAGTAGACAGAGGCTAAATACTAGCCTGATGACATCAAGTTAGAAAACTATGGAGCCAGGACTATGTCCAAACCTCGCAGTTAACACACACCCCATACGTATGATGACCAATAAAGTTCCTGAGATGAAAAGCATCCACAGTGTATAATGAAACCCTGCCAGGAATAAAATTTGAAAGCCCTTTAATTCATTTGTCAACATTGAACTGTTTGCCTCCTGAGTGGCATTGAGGTGGTGGGACATTTCTGATCTTCGGCCAGGTCTCCATAGAAGAGTTTTAGAGAATCAACTTTGCCCTGGGTGCTACACTACAGAACAGCTGATCCATTTTTTTTTTCAGTCTCTGAACACAGAATGCTCACAGCAGCCTTTTCCTAGCTTAGAAAAATCATTAGCCTTTATGAGAGAGAACCCTGAGCAATGGGCAAGGGGAAGATTCGGGTACACTGACCTACTAAGTACAAATTTAAATTTGTAAAGCCTTTTCCTAGAGTAAGGGCCTTCATGTTTCTCTTCTTGTGATTCTATAATCATTCTCCAAGTTCTTGTCATGTGAAAGTCATTTTTAAAATGGTATTACCTCACCACTCCAAGGTTTGCAAAGGCAGATCTCAAGAGTCAATCTGAACAATATTCGCTGAGACTGGGTTTTATTTTAACTGAGACACCACAGCGTCACAGTCTGAGGTAGAAGAAATGTCCGTGGCCTGGACGACACTGGAACCAAGTTGATCCAATAATCTCAACTCTCTGCTAGAAGTTTAGAGGGACATCGTCCCCAACAATTGTGTCACAACTTCTACTTCTGGCTGTATGGAAGTGAGAACACTCCCATCAAGGCCTGGCGAGAACTCTTGGTGCAGATGTGGAAAACAGGTGCTCCCTACACTCTGGATGGAGGTTATCCCCTGACTTTCCTTGAAGACAATTAAAAATATTTCTTTAAAAGCACATAGCTTTTGACCCTCTCACTGCATTGCAAGTGACTTTCATTGGGGATACACTTGTAAAGGACACCAGAAGAAACCCACACAGGTGTATATTACATCCCCTCAATAGGAGAACATGCAAATAAATTATGGTGAATTCATGCTTTGACTATACAGAAGTCTGAAAAATTGGGCAGATCTGACATGAAAATATCTCTAAGGTATACTACGAAGACAAAAGAAAGTATAGTATAAGCAGGGTCTACTATGCTAGTTATATTAAATACATCTAACAATGTTTATAGTAGAGTATGGAGATGCTCCATAAACATAAATAGAATATGTTTAAAGGATACATACACTGCCAGGAAGACACAAATAGACATATTCCAAATCTATTTTGATATATGCATAAATCCAGTTATCTAAGTGGTAGTTTATTTTTATTTTTATATTTTAACATCCAAATAAATACTAAAAATATTTCCTTCTATTCATATTCAACGTGGGCTAATTGATCAGAAAAGAAACTAAAATTCCTCAGCATATATATATATATACATATATATATGATATGTATATATATCTCATATCAATGCTGTTTTTTTTTTTTTTTTAGCTCTTTGAGATAGGGTCTCACCTTGTAGTTCAGGGTGATCCTGACCTCACTATGTAGCCCAGGCTAGCCTTGAACTCCTGTCTCTGATAGCATCCAAAGATAGCAATCTTCCTGTCAATGCCTCCCAAGTGCTGGGATTATAGGCATGAACCACGACGCCTGGCATTGTGATATGTGGTACCAGAGACAGAACTCAGGACCTTGTGCTTGCCAGGCAGACATCAGAACCACTGAGTTAAATTCCCAGCCCCATACTGATAATTTTAATCACACGTAGAGTCAATGTTTACATTTGCCTGATATCCAAGGGTCCCTTGAAAGGAACTCATAAAATGTTTGAGCCCTACAAATGGACTCAAACAAGGTGCCTTTTAAATCATTTCTATATGTAGCCTCTCTGATCAACTCTTCTTTTCCTTAATTTTTGTCAGGAAGCCCACATGTTTTCTTTGGCAGCATTTCCAGTCTGGACTGTCATGAACTGCATTCATATTATATCTCACAACCTGTCCCACCACTCTCTATACTGGGAAAATTGGTGGCCATATCTAAAGGCTTGCTTGGTTTCAAGTTAGATTTAAGTACTGTCTTTACAGGTGACACTGTGCAGTCTGATTAGAAGGTGGATAATTAGTAAGTGTTATCACCCCTGACTACAACCAAGCATTCCTCAAAGGTAGTATTTGGATGCTATGAGTTCTCCTTTTTGTTTTGTGAAGAGAAGTTTGATTTCATCAATTACTTGGTTAATATAACACTCATTTCCTATATAGCAAGTAAAACAAATGTTTAACATTTTCCTCTATCACTTTTCAAAATGCTGTATTAATTTCCTAGAAATTTTTAAAAAAGCAATTAATATAATTTTTTAAAAATCTGTTATAATGAACTCACAGGTTTGATGTCCTCATTATTGTTATTTGGTCATTAATATCTGTTCATTAGCCAACTAGGATCATGTATTATTTTGACATGACCCCAACAAATTCTGACAGCCTAATGAATGTAATATGGGAATGTGTTGCTGGCTCTTTTGTATAGTTTTTCTTCCAGATAGTCTGAGTAATAGAAGGGTTTACCAGTATAGAGACATAGGTATAACACAAAAATATAAGATATATTTTGACTATACAAAAGTCTGAAAAGTTGGGCAGATTTGACATGAAAATATTTCTAAGATAAACCATGAAGACAAAAGAAAGTACAGTTTAAGCAGTGTCTACACTGCTTATTCAGGGTATGCATTTAAAAGTGGACTTTAATTTTTTTCAGGAACTGCTGAACTGTTTTCCACAGTGCCTGCAGCATTTTAACATTCCTGTCAGCAGTGGACAAGGTTTCCAAATCTCCTACATTTTTCCAATGCTTATTATTGTCCATTTTAAAAATAGTAGCCATCTTAATTTGTGTGAAGCACTATCTCACTGTGGCTTTGATTTGGATTTCCTTACTGTTTAGTAATTTTTGAGCATCTTTTCATGTATTTATAGGACATTTATCATTTTGGGAAAAATATCTATTCAGACTTTTAATTCATTTTAAAGTTGGATTTTTCTTGAATTGAGCTGTATGTATCTTCTGTATAATCTAGAAGCAAATTCCTCACCAGATATAAGATTTGCAAATATCTTCTCTCATTCATTGGGCTATCTTCATTTCTTGGGAGCAGTTTCTAAAAGTACATTTTTTTTAACTTTGAGGGTGTTAAACCTATCATTTTATGTCATATCTAAGAAATAATTATCTAATGCAAGGTCTGTTTCTACATTTTCTTCTTAGAGTTTTATGTATTTAGCATTTACATGTATATGCATTATCCCTGAGTTAATCTTTGTGTATGGCAAAAGGTAGGGGCATGGATTCATTCTTTTGCTTTTGTATAGCCAGTGTCACATCACATTTGTTGAATAGACTACTCCGTTCCTCATAGCCTCTTGGCTCACTGGTTAAGTTTGTTGACTCCACCTATGAAGCAGGTTCTCAATTCTGTCACACATCCATTTTTATGCCAATGTCACGTTACTTTGATTTATGTGGTTTTGTAATTAATTTTAAAATTCAACCCAAGTCCCTTAACTTCATCTTTCCTTTTTAAGACCGTTTCAGCTATTCCTTAAATTAAAAAATTTTTTAAATCTCTTGAATTCCTATATGAATTTTAAAATCAGTTTATAGAATTTTGCAAAGAAGCCAGCCAGGATGTTGATAGGACTGATTTTGATAGATATATTTGAAGTCACAATTCACTAAGCAGTATATTTTGGAGAAAGACCCCAACCACGTAGAGAGAAACTCGTCGCTCCTGTGCTCGGCCGTGTGCTGCAGTCTACGCGTGCCCCATGTTTACTTGCAGACACTCAGGCTGTTCCCAGGCTCTTTGTAAAACAGATGCAGACAGTGCAACAAGGAGAACCTCACGCGGTATCTTTTGCTAATCTTGTCCATCTAATTTCGTTGTACATGTCCGGAAGTGTGTTTGCTAGAACAAAAATTCAATAAAACCAATGGAGAAGATGTGCACAGAAAACTTTCTCCTTTCTTATCTCCTTAGGATATGCATCATTTTGAATTTCCAAATGACAACGTCTGTTTGTCACACTCTCTCTAAAGTATACTGTCAAGTTTCCAAGAGTTTTTAACTTCAGAAAAACCCATTGGTAGGCCAAGAAGTTTTGTAACATATAAAGTGCTTTTCTATTTCCTTAGTGCCTTACAAAGTTTTCCAAGGGAAAACACAACTTAAATGCCTTTAGCAAAACATATATTAATGACCTCACCCACTTTTATATAATATGTGTGTTTATCCAGATTAAACAGCTATATAACTAAAATCCATAAACATCAATATTTACAGTTTGGATAGTTCCCTTTGAAAAGTGGAATGAATTGAAATTATATGTCAATTATATATATAAGAAAAGTTAGTTACAAGTTCCATTTTAGTAAGAAGAAATCTTTATGTAACTCTCTGAATTGATCTGAGTTATATCCTCTTAACTCAAGTCTTTCCTGGCCTCTTCCTACCCAATGTAAATCAGGTGACACTCCTGTTTTCCACTCTGCACTTCCACGGCACCCAGACATTTTCCCAGAACAGTTTATCATCACCACTAATATTTTTTCAATTCTTCATTTGACTAAATAATTTTAAGAGTTCTGTGCCTTGTCATCTCCATATCCATCAGGAGCCCCTGTTCTATAGCATGGTGCATAAATGAGCCCTTGTTTATTCAATAACCATTTTACAAACATTTATTGCATACCTGTGTCCTAATGCAAAGTCTTGAAAATAGGGGAGACTTTTTTTTGGGAAAAAAAAGGACAGGTATCCAATCATCTCTAAAAGACAAACGCATATCTGCACAAATGAATAAGCTGTTAGAGAAAAATACAGTGTACTATGACAGAGACCAACAGCAGGCCCTACATTGGATTACAGGGATCGTAAAACACTCATCGAAACTAATATACATACTTGCATAATTCAAGCCATAAACTATTTCCTCAAATAAAATGTACAACAATTTGCAATTTATATAATGGAAAAGAGAGTACGTGATTTTTCTAAAAATCACCTAACAGGCTATAGATTATTTTCCTGATATTCTGCTATCGTAGTTGATTTTTGTGAAGCCCTGACCTTTCTCTGGACAGAGCCCTGAGTGATACTTTGTCAGCTCCTCTGTACCAGCTCTGAGATGTTGTTTATGAAGCCTCTCCAGGGGAGAGTCTGGCTATTATTATTCTCTACTGCATCTCTTGAGGTGGTTCCCTCAGAGAATAAGACAGCCAGTCAACAGACAAAGGGGAGTAACATCATCTTCTGCATTTAGTGGAAAACCAAGACACATGAGCTGATGATAACGAGGAATAATTAAATCAGCCTTTTACCCATGGGGTTCATCAGGGAGTTTAGCAAAAGGAAAAAGGTGTTAGAAGTCAACACTTCTTGCACTCCATGACACTCACACACCAAGCGCAGCGAGGCTAATCTACGCTGGTGAGCCTGAGGCCTCGAAGGGCCTGGGGATGGCTCCTGTGGTACAGGCTGGCCTGGCTAGGGTGGAAGGTACAGAACATGCTGACTCACACTTGTTGACTGGCCTTTCTCTAAAGTGGAAAGACAGAATGTCCCTCTGGCACAATGCACTGTCTACCCTTCTTCTTCTCCAGCCAGAAAGACAATTTACATTCATACTGATCAAGGTACACATGTCTCAGAATTCCCGGGCTGGGGAGAATTTCCCAGCATCAGTACCAACACAAGACATTCTTACTTTGCCCATCTTGCCCTTGGGTTTAATGCTCCCAACTTCCCTCCACCTGAGTAGTTGCCTATAGCTGAAGTAGGATAACAGCATCTTCAGATACACACTGACCATCCCCGCCTCGCTCCTACCTCACAGGCTTTGCTGTTTGTCCCACTCACTGACACCCAGCAGTAGAAGCTGTCTGCAAGCAAGGGTGCAGAAAAAATATTGTTGTTGTTGTTTTCAGCTAGGAATATAATAAAATTACAAGAAATTTTATTTCTTGTAATAACAGAAATTATTAACAGATATATCAAAACAGATATATCAAAACTTATCATGCTAAACGGCTATGTAAAGTCGATTTGCAGTTGTATGTAACTTTCAAATGGTTGGTTTTAAAGACAGAGGTAACAGTACATATAAAAGCAGCATTAAAATGAAACATAAGCTAACATAGAGGATATCAGAGACATTGGGAAATGGAAGTTGGAATCCAGATTGGTCAGGACTTTCTGTTTTTGTCCTTTGGGTAACAAATAAAACTTATCATTCATCAGCTTGCCCAGATTAATAAGGACAAAAGCACTGAGTCCTATCTTACAGGAAACTTACTTGAAGAGATATAAATTATGCATGCATTATTTCAGTACAGCACATCAAAATAAATCATCAAAAACATTAGTGTCTTCCACAGTGATTTTACATACGGCTGGTTTCCAGAAGTTTTCCTAGGAGTCCAGTCTTGAGTCTGCTCCCTGCAGATGCACTTTCTAGTCACCACACCCGCCCGTCACGGGCCACCTCACCAGGATAAACCCAGTGGTGTGCTTTCCAATGGCAACCAGCACAAACCAGTGTCCATGGGGCAAATGAACGTGCAGAACAGAAAATGGCACAATGTATGCTTATCACTATCACTTTAAATTTATAACGACCAGGCTCAAGGGCAGACTTAGATAATTCTCTTTGAATTCTCTATGCATTACACACTTCATTCACATCACAATTTCTTTCCTCAAAATTTGCTGTGCATGGCCCACCCCTATTTGTCATGGAGGACACAGAGGCAACACGTGTATCATCTCCCTGACAGCAAAGCCAGCTGCCCCCACATACACTGACACATCCTGCTTCCTTTTCTTTTGCTTCTTCATTTTACAACATGAGCTTTAATTGTACACATTTGACATACATGATGACCATATGCATCATAGAGAATTTGTCCCTATGCAAAATATATCTTGGTTCTTTATTCTTAATACTTCTTTTCCTTTCCCTTCATAAAACTCAGTTTCTATTATTTTCCTTCTATTCTCTTTTATTTTTATACTTAGTACCTCCCTTCACTTCCTTCTTACTCTCACTCATTTCTCTTCCTATTTGAACATTTTCTTTCTGCTTCCCAATATCTATCACCACTGTGATTCTTTTTACCCTTTTGACTTCTCACACAAGAGAAACAATGCCATATTTAAACACATGTGTCTCATCTATTTCACTGCAAAGTATGATCTCTACGTACATCCATTTATAAATGTCTCGAGCTTATCCTTCTTTATGGCTAAGTAGTACTCCATTGTGGAAAAAGCCCCCCATCTTTATCCATTCACTTTTGATGGGCATTTGAGATGTTTCCAAGATTTAACTATTAAAAACTGTGCTCCTATCAACATGGGTGTACAAATACTGCTGTGGCATGATGCTTTTAATTCTTTCAGAAGGTACCTAGAAGGGGAAGAACTGGATTGGATGCAAACTCTAGTTTTAGTTTTTTGAGGAATCTTCCACAGTGATCTCCACAGTGGCTGTACCGGTATGCACTCCCACCAACAGTGGGGAAGAATTCCTCTTCTCCACAGCCCTGCCAACATTTGGTCTTGGTTGATTTCTTTTTTTTTTTTTTTAAGGTTTTTTTGAGACAGGGTCTTGCTTTGTAGTTCAGGCTGGCCCTGAGCTCAGCCTCCAACTCACATCACAGCAATCCTCCTGCCTCTGCTGGATTACAGGCGTGAGCCACCACGCCCGGCACTGTGGTATGTGGTACTGGTTGCCGCTGGGCGTGAGTCTCCACGCCCACTACTGCTATGTGGTTACCGGGGATCGAACCCGGTCCTTGCGCTTGTCAGACAGGCGCCGGAACCACTGAGCTAACTCCCCAGCCCAGGTTTTGGTTGATTTCTTGATGACAATCTTAACCTTTATTCTTTCTGGAGTGAAAAGAAAGAAATGTTCTTATTTCCACTTGAGTCTAACCTTTTCTTTTTTAAACTTTAAATTTTTTTGAGTTTTAATTTGCTGAGTATGTGTTTGTAGTATATAATGTTTACATTCCTTGTGGGGATTTGGTACATGTATGTAACATATTGCATTTTATTGTACCTTTCCCTTCTTTCCCTCTTTCCTCCCTCTGTGTCTTGATTCCCTCATTTTTGTACACGTATGCCATGGATAACATCTTCACTCCATGTGGGAGTGGCTGTGTACACAACTCACACTGGAGCACTACTCTGCCATAAAGCGCATAATGATGCCCTTGAGTCATCTGTAGGAAAATGGTTGTACCTGGAGACCGAAATGCCGAGTGAGATAAACCAGACTCACGGCATAACTATCACATGGTTTCTCTTATATGAAAAACCCAAAGTATAAATGAAGCAAAAGCATAGATAATAGGAAGTAGGGAGGTAGAGCTTCCCGGAAGGACAGAGGGACCAAGACATGGCAGGATGGGAGGGGTGGGGGAGGAGCTGAGAAAAGGAATTCAGGCCGTACTTCCGCACCCACCACAGGACTGCAGTTGGCATCACCACCGCCTCCCGCTAACTGGCTCGGCCTCTCTGGCATTCAAATGGGTTTGTACAAATCTTTTAAATGTATATATTATTATATAAAATTATATACATAATAAGCTGCATAAATGACATACATTAAACACATATGAAACAAAATAACTTAAAATATATAGTATAGAATGCAGTGAGATATACAAAAGAAGAGTAAAACATGATAAAATTCAGTTAACTTCTCCAAATCCAGATTACTTCATCACTGGCAAATTTAGCTTCACTACATAATAAAAACAATTTCAGTAGATAAAAGAAAAGATGCATAACAAAATGTGGTATATATTCATGTTAAAAAACTTCTAAAAACTAGGACTGAAAGGAACCGTCCTTACTGTGACAAAGGCTGTGTACACATAGCCCATAGCAAGCCTTGGGAAACCTTGGAAAAACGAAAACCTGCCCGGTGAACACAGGAGAAGCGGCAAGGGTGTTCCCTGCTGCCCTTACTGAACACTGTTCTCAACGCACATGCAGTAGGTACAGAAATTAAAGGTAAGAGGACTGGAAATGAAATGTAAAACTGTCATCATTCATAAGCAATGCGATTATAAGGATCAAGGATCCAAGAGAATCTATGGGACAACCAACACTGTTATGCAAATGTAGCCGGGCCTCTGCACACAATGCAATATTATTATCAAATTATATATTTCAGTATATAATCAATGAAATTGTAAAGAATAAATTTTGATAAATTATAGCGCTTATAATATTATTTTTAAATACCTAAAAATAAATCTTAAAGACAGATTCATTGAACTCCACACTAAAAATTACATTAAAAGCTAAAACAAAAGAGAATTTGTTACTTAATACACCATATATATTATTTAATATTTTAATAATATATTAATTCTCTGACAGATCCACTGTTACCCAACATGAAACATTAGCAGCTTAAAATACAAGCTCAAAGGCTAAATGTAAAATTTACATGAAATTGTGAAGTCAACCCAGCAATACAATTCAAAAACCTTATGTTACTAGATATCCAGAGTAAAGCTATAGAAATTACGACACTGTGGTAAATACGCACAGGTGTATAAACCAACTGACAATGAGAATGAGGAGACCCACACATGTACAGTGGCCTGAGGTGAAACATTCCTGCAGCGACAACCCTGTAGTGTTCTCTTTGTCCTTTTCCTGAACCTCCCTCTTTTGTGAGAACTGTCAGAGCTTGGAGCCCTAAGTTCTTGTCCTTGATGTCCATCTCTTTCCAAAGAATCTTCCTTCAAATCTCTGGTTTAAATAGCATCTTCAAGCCAGTATTTTTGGTGTCTGTATTTTGTTAAGACTTTTTGGGGTCTAAATTTCTCTTCTGGACTCTAGATTCACTCCTTAGGTAATTTTTTTTGGATTATTATTATTTTTTTTTTTTTTTTAGGTTTTTTGAGACGGTCTCGCTTTTTGTGGTTCAGGCTGGCCCTGAGCTCAGCCTCAAACTCACATCACAATCCTCCTGCCTCTGCCTCTCGAGTGCTGGGATTACAGGCGTGAGCCACCACGCCCGGCACTGTTGTATGTGGTACTGGTTGCTGCTGGGTTGAGTCTCCACACCCAGTATTGTTATGTGGTTACCGGGGAATCGAACCCTGGTCCTTGCGCTTGCAAGACAGGCGCCGGAACCACTGAGCTAACTCCCCGGCCCCTTTTTTTGGATTATTAAGAAGGGGCTCAAAACTAACACAGCTAGTTTTCTTAATTATGCACAACAAACCAACTCCTCAGATCTCCCAACTCCGTGAGTAACACGATCATCCAAGTTGTTCAAGTCAACAATCCGGGAGGCTTTATTTATTTTCTTCTTTCTTTTAGACAAAGGGCAGAGACACTTTCTGAGCAAGGCTGATAGAATTTTTTTTTTTTTTTTTCTGAGACAGGGTCTCGCTTTGTAGTTCAGGGTGGCCCTGAGCTCAGCCTGGAACTCACAGTAATCCTCCTGCCTCTGCCTCCCGAGTGCTGGAATTACAGGTGTGAGCCACCACACCCGGCACTGTGGTATGTGGTTCTGATTGCTGCTGGGTGTAAATCTCCACGCCTAGCATTGTTGTATGTGGTTACCCAGGATCGAACCCAGCCCTTGTACTTGCAAGGCAGGCACCGGAACCACTGAGCTAAATCCTCGGCCCAAGCCTGGTAGAATTTTGTTCCAGGAATCTAAATCTTTCTTGGGTGACACCAGGTTAGAAAATTGGCTGGGACTGACTCATCTTTTCCCAGACAGCCTCAAGAACTTGTTCTTTAGTCCCTGTTACGCAGATTCCCAGAACTGTCCTTGTCCTTTCCTTCTTGACCTGCATTTTGAGCATTACTTCCTACTCAGCTCCCCATATCCAGTGAATTTCTTTTTAGCTCATATTTCTAATGGCTCCTTGCATTGTTTTAAATAAAGGGAACTTTTCTAATTGGGGTGAGTAAATGATAAACTCAATGTCTACTTATAAAGACTTAGCTAATTTCCTCTCATGAGCCTGTCAGTCAGTCATAGTTTCTGTTATTTATTTCACCATTTTGCTGACTTCTTAAAGTGGAGCAGAACTTAAAGAGACGGGAAAAGGGATCAGAGGAAAGGAGAGGGTAGAGAGAGGGCAAGGGACCAAAACAGATAAAGGGGATCAGGGCTTTAGCTCAGTGGTACTCCACTTGCCTTGCAAATGCAAGGTTCTGAGTTCAACCCTGGTACCAAAAAAAAAAAAATACCAAGGAATTACATATGTTTCAGAGCCTCAAAATAAGTAGAAATTATGCATTTCAAACATACACTAATAAAAATTAAATAGTACATAAACCACAATTATATCTTATCATGTATATTTCATGTAACGGTTCTTGAGACTTACCAGAGTGATTGATACTATGCCTTTTGTATTAGTATTTTGTATTAGTCCTTTTGAATAGTATTCATGAATGTTGACTTTCCCATGTGTGCTGTCAGAAGTGGAGCCTGTTTCTCCACGCCTTGAACTGAAACTCGATCTCACAACTTGTTTTCATTAGTGAGACGCTAGACAATACCACCAGGCAGAAGCTGAAAGAGTACTTCCTCAAGAAGCAAGTCCTTCCTTTGTGTCAGGACCTTTCCTAGCAATGTGCAGACAAGGCTGCCTTCACAGCGAAAGAGAAAGATTAGCCTAGGCCTTGTCTTCAGTAAGACCAGCGGGTGTCTCTGCATGGCAAACTTGCATATGGCACACAGCTTCCGCTAAGTTGTCTGAGGCCAAAATTGGCAGCTCAATCCACAGAATCCTGAGAAATAAGCCTTCTTTAGTGAGAGCACAGAGGAAACATTCTGGCAGGGGCCTATCATGGTTGTTTTTTAAGTCATCATTTACTAAGCACCAGCTTGAGGAGGCTCTTTTTTTAAATATTTCATATTTTTATATTTTTATCATTTGTAACAATATCATCTGACTTGAATATTACTGTTATTCTAATTATAGATAAGGAAACCAAGTAAAATACATCATGTTAATTAATAAGCATAATCCACAGTTACCAAGTGGTAGAACAGGGATTTAAACTCACATGCTACTGACTGCAGGGTCTGCAAAGATACAGAAGTGGGCTGATATGGGTATACAAAAGGTAAGCAGGGCATTACAAGAAAAGGACAGTTACCAACAGGCAGGGTCTTCCTCTCACCGCCGACTATTCACTTATTCAACAGTACTTATTAAGCATTCGCTATGTGCTGGGCACTGTTGAATAAACTCAAGAAAGGCAGAGACAGAGCCGCTTCATGGGGTTAATGTTCTTCTGGGGTTTGAATGACAATGGTGAGGACAAATTCTGCTTCCTCAGATTCATAAGTAAGTGGCAGATGTCTTAGAGGCCTCGTGCAGGAGGAAGAGCAGCGGCTCTGAAGTCAGGATTCTTTGGGCTGAGGCTCCCTGAGCTTCAGTTTCTCCAGATGCAGAATGCGAGTAACAGTCCCTACCAGCTGAATTTCTTAGGACAGATGAAGGTATGACATGTGTAAAACCCACAGCAGCAGATGCTTTTCCTGGAAGTTACGATTACTGATACCACGGTCTAAGGCCATCTGAGTTAACAGTCTATGATTTCAAGAAGAATGCAGACACCAAGCACAAACAAGGCAGTCTGCTTGCAGGAAACTCATTTCTGGAGCTCTGCTCAGCCATCCAAGAGGCTTATCATACTCCCACTTCAGACGGCTGATCTTGTCTTTTAATTTACTGAAACCATATTTATGGCCCTTCTGCCCACAATGACCAGGGCCACGGGGAAGCAGAGAGGCCCAAGGAGTCCTGTGCAGCTGCAGGCTTAGTCTCAATTAGCACATGCCACCTGGGGCCCTGGCTGAGCTGGGAATCACTGGGGCAGACTTGTTTCCAGGCGGTAGGTTGCTAGGGCTTTGTTAAGAGCTCTCAGGAGGGACTGAGGAAAACCTGATTTGCTCCTCCTGGATGCCAGCCCTGTCTGGCAGCCTCCACTTGATCACACGGCCTAGAGCTGACCGCCGTGTTCCTGAGCAGACCCGGGTCTGTAAGGGCGGCATGGCTGGATTTTACTTGTGCGTGTTCTTCCCTTCTTCACATCCCTAAACACTAATGAACTTCTTTCCTCCAAACACAACCCACTAACACACAGTCCTCTGTTTGTCTTCCACACCTTCCACACCCGTGTGCCATTTAATTAAGGTTGTCTCTGCCAGAAACGGTAATGCAGGAAAGGCAGGGCTCTTACTATTCCTGCTCACCACTGTATCCTTACGGTACAGGTCTGTTAGAATGCCCAGCTTTAACAAACAATACTACGAGAAATTCAGATAAATAATAAATAATCCTCAGGAAAAAAGTGCTGTGTGTGATACTTGGCACAGAGGCTAAAAATAATTGGCTATTTGTATCTGGATTTCAAATATAATTGTTCATTATGTATTTTGAAGGATAACTCTAAATTATAACTTGTTTTTGATGTTCAGTAGATATATACACAAGTGAAAAACAGATAGGACTAATGTATAATTAAAATTGGAAAACCACACACAGATACTAAAGTACACACCAATTAGGTTGTGCTTCAAGGCTGTATGATTTACTAAAGAATTAAAATTTTCCTATGAGATGTTTTCTTACTTTCAAATTGATTAAGATGAGCAAAAAAGTTGTCAAATGCCATATATTTACATGTGTGCATGTATATATACACACACACACACACATTCTCCTTAATATTAGTGTAAACCTTCCTTAAAAGAGAATTTATATTTCCCTCAGCCTGAAACTGGAGTGTTTTAAACACTTCCCCAGGCTCCAAGGTTGAGGGCATTGTGAGTATGGATGAAAAGATTATCCAAAGCAACCTGGAGAGGCCTCTAAAGCCTGTCTGTAAAATAGAGCACACAGAAGCAGGTGGGTGGTGAGATCTCACAGCAGCTGCTTCATAAGTTATAAAATGTTGGTTAAGAAAATCAGGTCCAGGCCTTGGAGCTGTAAAGGTATATGTAAATCCAAGACATAAGAATTGATTGAATTGTATATAATAGATTGGAGAATGTTTAATTCAGAAAATGAGGGTGGGAAATAAAACCAACAGCAGAGGCTGTAACAGAGAATGAGAACCCCTCTCATACAATTCCTATGATGTTTGGAACTTAGCCACCTTCAAATGTGTCTTTCAGATGTCCACGCTGGCCCCAGTGATACACCTGGTCAGGATTCTTCACCTTTATGGAGCAAGGAGAGAAGCCTAAGGTGCTCAGTGTTTCACTATGAGATTCAGTGTGAATAAGGAAAGAATGTGTGTGTGCAGGGGGTGTGGGTGTGTGTGTGATGGGGCATGCATGGAGAAGAGAATGTTATCTAGTATGACAGCACAGTGACAAATGAAATCTCTACACTTTCCCATCTTCAGATCTCTAACACCTGACAAACTGACATGTTTGTTCTTTATTCTGTTACTGTTGGAAAGTAGTCCAGTGTTTGCTTCCAGCTGTTAGGACTGTCAGGACAGGTTTGAACCATCACCTTTGTCCAGTGGGGATGGACTATAATAGATCTATTTCTAACTTTCAAACTTTGCTTTGGGGAGTTCGGATAGGTTTGATTTGGGATATGTAAATAGTTGGTTACAGAATTTTGTCAGATTTCTCCTGATTGGCTATTCCAAAATTCTTAGGATAAGTCTCAGTAAATTACACTGTAAATTAAAAAAAGAGAAAGTTTCAAACACCTACGTTTTACAAGCACAGGAAAAGAATGAAATCAGCTTTGGCCACATTGCAATGAGAGACAAACATAAAATGGAACAATGGAACATGTATATTCTTTTTTTTTTGAGATAGGATCTTGCTTTGTAGTTCAGGCTGGCCCTGAGCTTGAACTCACAGCAATCCTCCTGCTTCTGCCTCCCAAGTGCTGGGATTACAGACATGAACCACCACCCCTGGCACTGTGATATGTGGTACTGACTGCTGCTGGGCGTGAGTCCCCACATCTGGTAGTTGTTGTATGTGGTTACCGGGGCTCGAATCCGGGCCCTTGTGCTCGCAGGACAGGCGTCACAACTACTAAGCTAAATCCTTGGCCTTGCTATGTATATTCTTATGAAGAGTTCTTGGTCTCAAAACACAATTAGTTGGCTGAACTTACTCAAAAGGAAATATGATTTTCAACAAAGGAAGGCTGTCATGTGACAGCACATTGTCATTGTGAGGGTGCAGGGAGAGAGGAGAAAAGATGATCTGATGATTGCTCAGGAAGACAGCACTGTATCCATTTTAACATTTCATATGGTAGCATTTTGAATAGGCTACTCTAGAATGCTGATTAAATATACCCAGGCTGAGCCAAAATTAGACTCTTACCGTGGCTGAATTGTGCATAAACTATAATAGATCTATTTCTAAGTCACACAGGACCATCTTCCTTTCAGCTGTGGCATAGAGGCTTTGAGTTAACTGTATATTAAGTAAGTTGTATTAATTAAAGATGGATTGAGGCAAGTCTCATGCACTGATTCCTCCAGAAGAATGTCTCTAAACACACACTGATCTCAATTATTTCTCCATTAGCATTCGCTGAATAAAGACCCTTTTTTGCCTTTGCTGCTAAGTAGAACTGCTTTGTATGCATATTTAAATAACAGTCATACTGAATTAGCTTTAAGAACTGATTCTTAACATAATGGATGCGTTAAAATGTAAAGCAAAATGAAGAAGGAACATAAAAAACTCAATACACACAAAAGAGCAGGAGGTAACAGATACTGTAAGCTTCTTTACAATTTTCTAAGCCCAGGATTATGGCAGTGACTTTGAGAACAGATCATAGTAGGCTGAGGTCATAAATTAGTTCGACTTCTCTTTGGACTTACAGGATGAGAAAAGGAGCATGTATCTTTGTCAAGTCACAGGTAAACCTGTAGTTGCTTAAGTATGCTACCAAAAAATTAGTTTTATTTTCAGTTATTTTAAAGAGAAACTGCTTTGTAAAAATTCTAAATATCAATCTCATATTAACCACTGGGGCTGTACTTTGCACCTAAAGTCTCGGCCACAAAGTTCATGAGAAAAAAGTATCAAATGAACGATAGGGCATCTGACTCATTTCTTTTCAGGCCATTTCTTTATGATGCCTTGAAAAAAATACCATCAAGGGAACTATGACAAATGAACCAAGGAACATTGGCTGTTGAACTGAGGAACACTGTCTTTTTCTTGGTAAGTTGTTTCCAAAGAACTCAAAGAGACCAAAAACCTCTGAGGTATTTTGCAAAGGCACCCGGGAAGTCAGATGCACTTTCGTTGGGGGTGTTTGGGGACACAGACCAGAGTGATTTCTTCCCGAGGTCCAGTCAAGTCACTTACCACAGATTCACCAGGAAAGGGTGCTCCAGGCCCTGCATGATCTGGAGCTCCTTGAAGACATTCCTCACTTCGTTGCGCTCCACACACTTCTGTTTATTCATGTACTTCATGGCATACATCTTCTTGGTATCATTCTTCTGTACAATGCAGACCTAAGGATGCAAACATAAGAAAAGGAAGTGACTGGGGAGACGCCAATTCATAGCCGTGAGACCGACAGGACTTGTTCTTTAGCAAGGTGTCATTGTGTCATCATTTTTAAATTCACTGATATTAAAGTTCTCCTTTGCTGTGATTTTGGAGTAAAATTTTCACTTTCCTCCCCACGCACCCGGTCAGTTCTTAAATCTCTGGTTTCTGAAACACATTTGTGTGGTTTTGCTTCTGAGATGTCTTAACACGGCATCAAAAGCTGACTTCACATCAGGAATCCTTAAGTAACATCCTTAATCCTATGTCAAGTGACTACAATGGACACAACCAAACTGTCCAGGTTTAAGACCCCTGACGGAATTTCTGTTCACAATGGCGGTGATGTGAGGAAATGGACTCTAGGCTCTACGGAGGACCAGGCACGATGTCCGTGATATGAAAAATCCATTAAAAACCCATACAATTTCTAACAAAGTAAAACACAAATTTGCTATGAGATATGCTCTCTGAAGGTATGTCTCCACTGAAAGATTAATAATCAGAGTTTTAATCTGGAAGTTTCTTACCAAAAACCTGGCTATGTATTTTTTAATAGTAAAATACACAATAATACTTGAGAATAGAAAATTGAAACCCGGTGTCTTGTTTCTCATGTGAAAAGCAGTATTTCCACATCGAAAAGATAACAATCATTGGACCTACAGGTGGCACAGCTTGAAAATTATTCTGAAATTTCAATTGCCCCCTGTGGTCCCAGATAGTAACGTGAAGCGACATAACACTGTAATTCTCACCTTCCCAAAACTGCCTTTTCCGATGGCTCGCAAAATTTCAAAGTGGTCAAAGTTGACTGAAAGACAATAAAAAACAACAACATTATGAGTGCTTATCAACTGCTCTTTTGTAGCTAATCAATACATAAAGTCCCCAGCATAAGAAAGGGGGACAGGGAGGGAGGAAAGGAAGGAAAGAAAGAGAGAGAGAGAGATGGAGGGTGAGCTTAACTGAGTCACTGTTTAAAACCACATTCAAAATGGCTCTTCAGGGCCAGCTTATTCATTAATAAACATTTACTGAACGTTATGTGTTGATTATAGTGTTAAAGCTGAGGAGACAGTAATAAAAGAGTAAAAAAAGAATCTATTAAGCCTGGAGTCTTGTGAGGGCTTTAGGAATAGAGAGACCTTCATAGATTAAATAGTCACAAAAATAAGTAGAAAGTAAAACTCCTGCTGCATGCTAAGAAGAATAGAGGTCACGGAGCTTTAAGACCATAGAACGAGTGATTTGCCTTAGGCACCCAGATCGGAAAAGCTTCGCTGAACACAGCAATCATGAAGAGATCCAGTCCTAGGGGCACATAGCTTGACTTCAATGAGTACTTTAAAAATAATCTCTTTACCCTTTTTGTTTCCACAATCGCCCTTCCTAAATGCATAATTCTAGTTTTCCCCAAGTAGGAAACTGGTACACTCAGAAGTACACAGAATAAGCTCATCTCTCAGGAGCAGGAGGCCCCAGAGGAGGTGTGCGCATGTGCAGAATCCACTGAAGAGGTGGCGGAAGCTGAGACGGCCTAGCTGTAGGTCATGTTAAACCTCCATCTCCTCGCGGTGATGATCGGCAGGTGTGTACTTTACAGTCTGCATATTCCCTCAGGATCGTGTTCATGAAACGTCTGGTGATGAGAAGAACAAGAGATCCTCCCTGGCAAGTGACAATCCTTTGGCTCCTGGCCCTGAAGACCTTGAAAAAATGTTTAATTTTGTTTCCAGGTTTTGAAATAAGGATAAGATGGGCTGGTACAAAATAAGGAATGTTGAGAATTTATTCAAAAAATATCTTGAAACACTAGATGGACCCACTCATCTCATTAACAGACCTATTTTAGAGAATACTTAGACTACAGAAAGAGAAAGGACAAGGGGACCCCCTAGGACTTTCCTAGTTTTGTGAGCATCAAAATTCTTTTAAAATGACTAAATCACTTCCTCTTCTGATCTAATAGATCACTTTATTTCCAGCACAAACCCAAATAACCATATAAGGTGATATTTTATAAATAACCCTGGATTTGCACTCAGAATAACAATGTGACTCGAACTAAGAGTCTCTGTATGTCTATGTTCTCATCTGTGAAAATGGAACTGACTCTCCTACCTAAAGAATGCCTTTGCCTGGAAAGTCTCATAAGACGGTTTACATGCTTAACACAGTTGTTTCAGTGGGTGACTGATCCTCAGAGATCCTTAAGTTCATTTCATCCAGGATAACAGAAGCTCCATGAGGGCAGGGGCTGCCTGTCATTTCCCTCACCCTGGTCTCCCTGCATCCTTAGAGCATTTGAGATTCAGGGAGGTGGAGGCAAAAATCTCTACAGTTCTCAGAATCTAGGACAAACAGATTCTCACCAAATCAATCAAACTATGTTATGGTGACACACAAATAGCTTCTACTAAATATCAGCAGTGTGAGATTTGGGTTCACTAAGGCAGCAGCTTTTGGTTTGTTTGTTTGTTTGTTCTTGAGACAGGGTCTGGCTTTGTAGTTCAGGCTGGTTCTGAACTCAGCCTGGAACTCAGCAATCCTCCTGCCTCTGTCTCCTGAGTGCTGGGATTACAAGCATGAGCCACCACGCTCAGCACTGTGGTATTCAGTACTTATCGCTGGTGGGAGTGAGTTGCCAGACCCGGTTTTATTGTATGTGGTTACCCGGGATCAAACAGGGCCCCTGTACTTGCAAGGCAGGCACTGGAACCACTGAGCTAAATCCCCAGTCCAAGTCAGCAGGTTTTGAACTGTGCGTCAAGACTCATTATTGAGTTTTAAAATAAATTAAGCAGTCATAATTTCTAAAAAAATAGAACAGAGTAAATCATATTAGAAGGCCTTAAATGGAGTGAGATTCTATACCACCGAAACTTGTTTTAGTTGTATATGTGTATATAAATATGTAATTGTTAGTGTATTTCTTACAATGGGTTGTGACAAGATGTACAACATACTTCTATACATTTTCTCCATAATTTCATACTGAAATAACCAATACAATGGCTTCTTTCCATTTATTATATGAGTCTAAGTTAGGTATTATTTACCATAGGAGTATATTAAAAAAAAAATTCTGACCAAGATGTATTTGCAAGCCCAAGATTTGATCTTGAACCAATCAACAGCTCCACTGCGATTTTTCCACTACCAGCCTCACCAAGAATGCTGCGATGACATTTTGAATCTCCCAGCAAACACTGCGTACCTAGAAAGCATGAAATTTCATTGTGACATCAATCCATTCCATGAACCATGTCCTTTTATACTCACTTTAAATTTCACTGAAAATGACAAAGGAATTTATGGCAGGTACCTGGTAGATGCAGACTAGCAAAACTGCCTAAATGAATGTGTCCTCCCAAATGTCAGATCTCAGAAAAGTGACAGGCCTGAAATTTTAATTATTCACCTTATTTAATGTGTGTGTGTGTGGGGGGGGGATGTGTGTACACACATACACACACGCACACACATACGCACATCAATTATATGTACATATATTGAGATGTAGAAAGAACCAACTCCAGTCCAATACTATATAACACCTGAAGTCACTTCCACATGTAACAATACAACCTGGACAGAAAGCAACTGGGAGAAGCTCATACCCAGTCCTTATAGCTCCTTCTTCAGTGTCCAAGAACAGAATCACTAGTTGGAGGAGAAAGAGCAAGAGAGAAATTGGGAGGGAGACAGACAGACAGAGACAGAGGTACAGACAGATATCAATTCAGAACTGTAGATTATCTTTCCAAAAGAAATCCAGCAGTATTATAAGAATATAAGAAAAGTCTAAAAGCAAACCTTTCTGATTCTAGACTCAGCTCTTAATCACTACTTTTATTTCCAAAGTGGTCTTAATGTTGTTCTTACCGTGAACCTACTTAACCCAGCAGTAAAATCAGGAGAAGAGCCAACAATTTTCTTCCTCTTGTCTTTTGGAATTACAAGAACCAAATGAAGTTTTCCAACTTTTTCTCTGATATGGACACATTGTCCCCAAGACCCTGTACAGCTGCTCTGGCTTCTTTTTTTTTTTAGGTTTTTTGAGACAGGGTCTCACTTTGTGGTTCAGGCTGGCCCTGAGCTCAGCCTCAAACTCACATCACAATCCTCCTGCCTCTGCCTCCCGAGTGCTGGGATTACAGGCGTGAGCCACCATGCCCGGCACTGGTATGTGGTATTGGTTGCCGCTGGGGTGAGTCTCCACGCCCAGTATGGTATGTGGTTACCGGGGATTGAACCCGGGTCCTTACGCTTGTAAGACAGGCGCCGGAACCACTGAGCTATATCCCCGGCCCGTGCTCTGGCTTCTTGTACCATCTCCTAGTCTCGCCAGTCTGTGAAGTAAAGACTACTGAAAGGAAGATGGGAAATCCTTTCAGAGTTTCAGGATGGGAAATCCTTTCATTCCTTAGAAAATAGAAGAAACACTATCTATAATATAAAGGAAAAAAATCTTATATTTTAAACTTTGGAAATAAAAATATTTTATTTTTTCTAAAAAATCAACTTGAACTTTAGTAAATACCAAATCATAAACAGCTGTGCGTCTAGGAGAACAGTACACTTTGCTGTTTATGTAAATATTTCTAGGGATGAGAGGACAGGGCAGCAGCTGTGTGACCCCAGGTATAACACTGAGCCTTTCCAAACCACAACACACACTAGAAAGGATGACAACTAAATTTAACTTGCATGTGGCTTTCAACATGAGACAAGGCCACAAGCAGACCGTCTGGCCCACTGAAAACTTAAAGTACAAAATCACTCTTAAAAGGCACAATTATGTGACAAAAACTGGGCCACCTTTCCATTGCCAATTTCAGTCTCATTCCCAGCAAACAACCACTGTAATCAATCCCTGTGTATCCTTTAAGAGACTTTTCTGTGTGTGGCTTTCTTTTCAACAGCAAAAAAAAAAAAAACCACACTAAGATAAGATTTTTAAAATTTTAAAATAGGTACAAAAGAGACAAGGAAATCAAGATTTTAAAACTGTACTTTAAAGAAAAACTATGACTTCAAGACAAACCTTTTCTCTTTCAGGAAACTCACTCAGAAAAAGAAAATTGCTAAAGGTCCTTTTACAATAGCCTGTAAATTCCCAGCACTCAACCCATCCTTTTCACCTAGAAATTACCCTTCCTCAAGCTGAGGAAAACCTGCGTGTTTGAAGCACATTTCAACTTCCAACAGCATATCTCAACTTCAGATGCATACAGACAACTCACCGGGTATCCTGATAGGGAGACTGCACACCCTCGTTCACCCACTGGGATGACACCCCTTCAACCATGCATCACTCCTGCTCCTCACTTTCCCATTGCTCTGAGCAGTGAATGCCACGTGTCCAAATAAACCCTTTCATGTGTCTTCACTGGTGCACCCTGAAAATTCTTTTTCTGTGACAAGAGTCAGCGAACCTGCAAACTGAAATTACAAGGGTGGGACCCTTTTCAGCTCCGGGGAACTTAAAGACCCAACCTGGCAACAATACTATCGTTCTGTAGGAGCATACATTATAAGCCCATTCTATATAACTCTACTGTCCTTCTGCTCATCTCATCACTCACAGTCTAATTATTTTAAATACTGTAGCTTCTTTGTCTTCCATTGTATTTGAATCACACACACACACACACACACACACACACACACACACACACACACACAGAACTACTGATACGCTTTGAAAAATGGTTTAATTACCTGCCATTACCAACAATTATCCTACCTCAACTATCTTTGATGGGCTTTTTCTATACATCTGCAGGCTACATTTATAGAAGTAGAATCGTTGGCCAAAGTACATGAACACAACTTTTTTGATATAACAGACATTGTCAGACACTGTTATTTGCCTCCAAAGACGTCGCACCGGTCTTCTTCCTGTCAGTGATATGTGTGAATGATTTTTTGCCCACCACTTTGCCAACACTAGCCCATCAACTGTCCTTGATTTGACAAGTGAAAAAAGTTGAATTGTTGACTTGTCTCACGGTTTTAATGAGTGAAGATGCACTTATCTATAGTCCCTGTTTTTAGCAAACTGCCTATTCATATACTTTGCATATATTTTGTACTAGGGATCAAACTCAGGACTTACAAGGCAGGCACAGCACCACTGAACTGAATCACTGATCTTATTTTGGCTATTTATGACCTGTCAGTCTTTTTTATTCGCAAGCGCACTTAAAAACATTAAATAAATTAATTCTGTCTTTAACGTATCTCAGAAAGTGAAGTTCTAAGGCATTGTTCTGCTTTTAGCTTAGATGTTAAATGTGTCAATTTTTTCTTCATGCCCTTGTAGGTCTGTGTCTTTCTAACTTCAAGACAGTTAAAATCAGGTGCTTAGTTTTAAATTAGTAACTTTTAACACTAATTTTTGTGGGGGATGCTTTCACTTTCCAAAGTCTCTAGAGTAAATGATGTTCTATGTATTCAGAATATATAGAATGAAACAGTTTTTAAATTACAACATTTGCAAAAAGGCCTTGTGCTACTATGTAAATTAAGAGCTATGGCACGGTACATGCCCAAGAGTCCAGCTACTAGAAAGGGCTGAGACAAGAGAATCAGGGGCTAGAGGTCAGGCTGAGCATCTCAGTGCGACTCTTTCAAAATAAAAAACAAAAACAGCTGGTGCTAGAAGCTAGTGCACCCCAGGGATCCATTCCCACTACCCCTTGAACAACAACAAACAAGCTAAAATAACCGAGAATCTCCTGGGGGGCACTCATAAGAATGTTGAGATTGTAACAAAAAAGTAAGGAAACAAATTTTATGTATATGGGGGAGTGGTAGGGTGGGTAGGGCTATGGGAAAAAATGAGAATTAAGTTGTGTCTTATACTGGTACAAATCCCCATTATGGAGTGCAATCATGATGTGTATATTTAATGTACCAATAAAGATTAAAAAAAAGAATGTGACTATTAAGAGATGGCTGTTTTAAACGTGTTTTGGGAGAATACCCTGTTAAAGTGGGTCCTTTGTATCTTATTTATGCTGATGTGTTTTTAGCAAATATTTTGCACAACGGCACAACACTAAATTCCAATGCTGTGTGGTGTTAGCTGCTAGCAGATTAAACTAGTGCAGCCTAAACTGAAGAGTGAGATAAGACACATTCCCCCAGAGGGGGAAAGGTGAAGCAAAGGTGTTGCCTGATTTTTTGTTAATTTGTTATACAACTTTTCTGCTGAAACATGACAGTGCTTAGTCTCAAAGGTTAAGTCAGTGCAACGTGAAAAGAACAATTGCTTAACTGACCACAGGTCTCGCTTCTGCTTCCCAGTCCACCTGAGTTTTTTATCCTCCAGATAACAAAAGACATTAAGAGCAGGAAGTCTCCCTCTAAGCTCAGTTTACATTCACTAAGCACAAGTGAATATGAACTGCTTACTGAGGAAGAGCCAGGCATTGTGCTAGGTTCTGGGAAAAAGAAAGGCAAGGTTGTCCACCTGCAGAGGACTCACACTCTCATGAGACAAGAGAATAATTTATCACAGCTAATGTCTAACATTGAGGATACTGATCATCATCCCGAGTATGGTACGTAACTGCCTCCATTTTCCATCCACTCCATGAAGTAGCACCAGCATCGCTGCCACTTTACTTTTCAGATGGACAAACTGCAGCCCAAAGAAATAAAGCAATTTTGTCATGACCACAGCAGGTAAAGGGCAGGCTCTTATTCCAGTGGGCTCCATCACCACTCTCTAACACTACTCTCTACTGAGTTCCACTAAACACAGAAAATCGGTTGTTCTTCTTTCTTTCCTAAGAAATAGGATAGCAGCGCAGTGTCCAGTAAGTCCCATCTCCCAACAATATTCACATTTCTGCTTCTCCTTTTCTTACAGAGGGGCTTCCATTTTCACAGCTCTCTCCCATCTCAAAGCTTCCAAATCACAGAAACAACTGGATGAATGTGGAGAAGGTAGACCAGCTGGTCAAGCAATTAAAATCATCCCATGAAAAAGGGGAGAATCATAAGAAAAAAGGTCAGATCCTGATGTCATGAAAGCATTTAGTTCTATATCCACCCAGATCTTAAATTATTAATTTAATTTCTGTGAAATATCTCCAGTGTCTTTCCAATAACTCAGTGTTCTACTTTTTTTTTTAAGACAGGGTCTCGCCTTTGTGGTTAAGGTTGGCCCTGAGCTCAGCCTCAAACTCACATCACAGCAATCCTCCTGCCTCTGCCTCCCGAGTGCTGGGATGACAGGCATGGGCCACCTCGCTCGGCACTGTGGTATGTGGTACTGGTTGCTGCTGGGGTAAATCTCCACACCCAGTA